>CABHPR010111512.1:0-12155 GCA_902168415.1 Peromyscus melanophrys
CATTTGAGGATGTGGGCACTCTGCTCTGATCTGCAAGTCTTGAGTGTCCTAGCCTGGCTTTTCTTCTAGAACAAAATTTCAAAGGAGGTAGGCATAGGAGGAGGCAGAGTCACCTGGAGCCCAAGAGGTTTGGTGTGGGATTCTGTGGGAATCTGCTATAGCCCTGGGACTTTAAATTCCTTTTTTTTATTTCTGTCCGTGTAGCTCACCACACAAATGATGTTTTGAGAAGGTGGATTAGGCACGAGTGGAGAGCCCTCTTTTTGCCTCAGCTCTAGATTCTGACTCATATCTCGACAATTCTGAAAGATTGTAGGAATGAATTAAGACTCCTTGCATAGAAAAGTACCTAATTTCTTCCAGGGAGCCCTCAGGGAATTCCTTAAGGAATTTAACACTCCTTATGTCTAGAAGACCCCATCCTACAAATCCCTAAGAATTTCATGCTGTGGTTTACTTACCTAAAAGCATGTGATTTTTGTTTTTTTATGAAACCACTGTGTAATATTAGACCGTTGTTCCCATGTAGGTGACAAAGAATTGGTGCAGTTGTTTGAGGGACACTGTGAGATGTTAGAAAATTTGCTGTAGGAAAACTGGATTTCACTGCAATGTGTAAGAAAGACTGGAAGGGACAGCGGCTGGGAGCTGCGGGTGCCTGGATGGTGCCCAGTGAGAGCAAGGGGGCTTGCAGCCAAATGAGGCCAAGCAGAAGAGAGAGGAAGGGGCTTTAACCACACCGGAGGGTGGTTAACTACAGACGTATCAGCTGTGGGATGGGCAAAGGCCAGCCTCCTGTGGCTACAGAACAAGAGACAGGGATAGCACCCAAGGGAAGATAATGTGGAAACCCATAGTCCGTTAGGATCAGGAAAGCACCATTAATCTTTTTTGTTGCAAAATTGTACTTCTCAAAGCCCTGGGCAAGGAAGGACACAGAAGCCTCAGGATGAACACTTGGGCCCTGTGCTAGGAAATTCACAGTGGAATTCCCCTCCATAAATCCTAGAGGCTGGGATGGCCTCTGAGAAAAGAAAGGGGGTGTAGTACTGCTGGGAAGACAGAAGAACATGGGGTGCAAAGAGCAGCCAAAGAGTGAGCGACAAAGCTAATTCGGCTGCCCCTCTGAACTAATTTCATGGAGATTTTTCTTTTCTTTACATAGGGAATATTTATTAATTAATAAAAGACTATCAAAATAGGAGAAGCTACTTTCATTCAATAAAATCTCTAATTCTTTTGAATTCTAGAATTGTATATTTTTAATGTATTAAGTAATAAAAAGTAGAAATCAACCGGACAAGATGTATGAATGACCTTAAAAAGTATCCATACTGTTTGATTAAAGAATTTTAGTTTTTTTTATGAATGTATTAAGGAAACACTCTAACAGGAACAAGCTTTATGTATAAAGACACTTATTACAACATTTTGTGTGTATAAGAAAGGAATAATGTCAATTGCTAATTTTGAGGTCACAGTTTTGTGTGTGTGTGTGTGTGTGTGTGTGTGTGTGTGTGTCTGAGAGAGAGAGAAACCTTCAATGATTTTTGTAGTTTTATATGACATAAAAATAAAAACTACGAAGTTGTATAAAAAGTACAAAACCAATGCATAGATATCTCCAAATGTCAGTGTTCTACTTTGCTTTCCTACAGTTATAATAAAATACCACGAACAGAAGCAACTTGCGAGGGGGAGGGGGAGGGGGAGGATTTTTTAAGCCTACAGGTTAGAGTCCATCACTGAGGGAAGCCAGGGCAGGAGCCCAAGGTAGGAGCCTGGAGGCAGGCACTAAAGCAGAAGCCATGGAGGAACAGGGCTTATTGTTTTGTTCTAGGGCTCATGTTCAGCCTCCTCTTTTAGACCTCATAGGACCACCTGCTCTGGAGGGGCACCCCTCACAGTGTGCTGCGCTCTCCAGCATCAATTAGCAATCAAGAAAATGCCCCCCAGACATGCCCATAGGCATGTGATGGAGGCATTTTCTCAGCTGAGTTTCCTTCTTCCAAGGTGTATCAAGTTGATAATCAAGATTAGCCACCAAGCCAGAAGGTGGTGGTGTATGCCTTTAATCCCAGCACTCAGGAGACAGAGGCAGGTGGATCTCTGTGAGTTCGAGTCCAGCCTGGTCTACAGAGCGAGTTCCAGGACAGGCACCAAAACTACACAGAGAAACCCTGTCTCAAAAAACGGAAAAAAAAAAAGAAAGAAAGAAAGAAAGAAAGAAAGAAAGAAAGAAAGAAAGAAAGAAAGAAAGAAAGAAAAAAACCATTAGCCATCATAGTTAAGTATCATGAAGACTAGGGATACATCTTTAGTTCTTTATATGATTTAACTGTCACAAATGTGCATAAATTACTTTTATATGAGAAAAGGAAGTAAAAGGAGTACATAACCTTATATAATTTTTGAAGACAGGAAGATGTGATGAAAATGTTCTTTTTCTTTCAAGAGAGAACACACAAAATCCTAGGGAATTTTCTTCTTTCTTTGTATTCTGAGGTCTTTTTCTTTTTAAAGCTTCTGAAACATCTTCCTTGCTCAAAGTTAAATTCTTTCAAAAAAAAAAAAATCAACCCAATCCTAGCTAAATAACAACAACAAAATGCAGGGTTTTTATTTGGACTCTGCTCAAACCTATGGAGTGCTCTGTGAGTTTCATGGAAAACAAGGTCCACATTCCTTGGATTGGTTTCCACAGTCTTTCAGAATTGAATCCCAGCTGATGTTTCCAATGTCAACCCCCTCACTTTCCTCCATGTATTTTCTCCAAAGCTCTTTCAGATTCGCTCTTTTGACGGTGCCTGGCTTCTCATATTGGAACTTGTGTTTGGTCTGGGGGACAGCACGTTCCCAGGGCATGCGTTAAGCACTGTAAAGTGGTCCAGTACTAATTTCAACATGACCAGGTTGGCTCAGCTGTGTGGTCCTGAAGGTCTGTTCCTTCTCGGATCACACACAGTGTACCCGTGAAACAGGGAGTCTGAGGATACTCACCAAAATTTCCAGCAGTTCTAGAGCTTTGTGAGCCTTGTTTCCACCTCTGCCCCTTTCTCATCCATGCCTCTTCAGAGGCTATGATGGTGTCTGAAGCGGCCTTTCCCTTCCACCTTTTAAATGCCACACTTCCTGAGTCATGTTCCATTTCCTTCTTGATCTGTTCCCAGTGGTTTCAATTAGCAGTGGTCATGTATGAAATTTTGGGCACTCACATACACCGTTTTTTCATTAAAACCATAGCACATGCCAAGAATATAACACTGTGGGGCGGGAGGACCTAATTAAATGGTCTTTAGGACAGAGATGCAACATCTCTAAATCTTCCCTCTTATTAGCGGCACAGAAGACTTCGAATTGCTTAAGTATAGAAATCTTTTCTTGTTCGTCTTTCTGGGACCAAGTATGATGCAAAACACATGGTGGGCATTCCTTAAGTAAGACGAATGAATGAGCAGCAAACAAAGGATGAATAGCTTTGATGGGAACAGGGGTCGTGTGGACTACGGAGAGGGTTCAGCACCATAGCAGAGTGGGTGATGGGTCATTGCTCTGATTTGCTAGTATAAATCCTTAACCACTGTGAGGCTAGTTCTTCCAACTGTTTAGTAGTATGTGCATGTGTGTGTGTGGAGGAGGAGACTTAGCAGGTAAGAATGCTTCCTTTCTGGTGATACATATTTGGAAGCCCAGACATCGCTACTCTGGAGGCCGAGGAGGAGGGATAACACGTTTAAGGCCCGAGTGGGCTGCAGAGTGAGTTCAAGACCAGCCTGGACAAGCTAGTGAAATCCTTCCTCACAATAAAAAGTAAAAGTAAGACCAGAGATATAGCTCAATGGTAGAGTATTTGTCTAGCTTGCATGGCACCCTGGGTTAATCCTCAATGATGTTAAAAATATTCTTGCCTTAAGTAGAATGGATGTATCACCTAGCACACATGATTGCAGCTGGAGAGCTGGTACTTAAAAAGCACTTTACTTCCTTTAATTTTTTAAAATTTTTTTGGGGGGAGTGTTTAAAAATACCTTAAATCACTGTTACACTAACTTTAGCCCACCACTTAAAAATTATATAATGTGAAGTAACACTCCCTTCCTGCTGTCTCTTCTAATGCTGCAGAGATGGTTGTTTGCCTTAAAGACCTTACAGTTCCTAGTATATCCCTGAAGTTCCATAGATTATAGCTTTGGGAACATATGCTTCAGTTGCATGGGTGTAGCAGGAAAATGTCAAAGGATGCCCATACCAACGATGGCACTACTCCCATCCTCAAGGGAAGTGTCTAGCGAGGGCCTGTAGGCATCTGGTTAGAAGCAGCCTTGATTGGTATTTTTTCTCAATTCTCTACCGGAAATACCAGCTTTGTTATTAAAATTCACAGATGCAGTCAGTTGCTCTTCACCAGAGACCAAGCATTATCATTCAGAGGTCAAGAGCATGGGAGGGAGGTTTGACAAAGGGGCATAATTCAGTGTGGACAAAATGAGAACTACCAGGTACAGTGGGAAACTTAGGGAGACAGAGATGGGGCTAGGGACAAGACAGTGGGTGAGTGATGTGCCTTGAGTACAGACTTAAAGATACCAAAAGTAAAAATTCAGAAATCAAGCTAAACACTGTCTTAATTCAATATTTAGTAAATCAATTGGCAACTAATCATCTATGGCCAAAAGCCTGTTTGTAGGTAAAGTTTTATGGATAAGCCCCTTGAGATGAAGGTTCAATAGCAAGGAGATTCAAGCTTAGCCTTTGACTTTTAAAATCCCAAGTTAAGCCCATGAATGTCAGACACATGAAACCTTAGCCTGTGCCCTATGAGAAAATATTTCTGAAGGAAAAAAAACAATGGATTAGTTTGTTTCTATTAGCTGTCCAGGGATTCTATAATGAGTTAGCAGAAGCTGAATGTTTAAAGAAACAGAAACTTACATCCTCATAGTTCTGGAGAAAATGCAAAACCAAGATGTGAGCAGAGCCAAGATTGTTCTGGAGGATCCAGGGAGGTAGTGTACCATCACCCTCAGGCTTCTCAGGGCTCCTGTACCTATCCAATCTTGCCTGTGTGGCCACCTTACCTCCTCCCTGTGTTTGCCTGTTTTCTTTCATAAAGATCCATTGGAAGGTATCTATTTCAGAAGGTGAATCTTCAGAACATCTGTCAAGACCTCATTTCCAAATAAGGTCCTATTTGCAGGCAGAGTTGAGACTTGAACAAATCTCTCTTGAGGTGAAGGACATACCTCAACCACTTCACTATTGGATAAGGGCCTTTCACTTCACGTGGAAACATTTGTTTTCAGGAGTGGTAATGGATTGGGGGAACAGACCTTTCATAATTTAAAGCCTTAAGGAAACGTAGGGTAGGTCCATTGGGTGCTTACATTACAGTCTGGATTACGGACATGAATAGGCACAGAATTTTATGAGAAGTACTGATTTCAAGTACTCAGCTGATAATGATCAGGAAATGTTTGTACTGTTAAAAACTATTAAAAATTAGTATTTATTTTGTTAAAATTTTATTCTCACACAAGCAATTTACTAAATTATTTCTATTATTACCAAGTGTAATAGGTTTCAGATTTTTTTTCATGAAAATTCACCAATTGGGGGCAGGGAAAATGTCCTTTGGCAAATCTGGCATCCTGCCTTTTAGTTCAACACACATGGCCATTGCCCCTGGGAGGCTGGTTAAAGCTTCTAGAAACAGTTTGCTTTCTTAAAATGGTTCAAGCTCTTCCTGTAGCCTCATTTATATAAATGATTTGCTTTGTAAAAAATTTTATAGTGGAGAGGTAAAATTGAATTCATTCTAGTTTAATTCAGTTTTTTTGTCCTTACTATAAATTAAAAATAAGTGGAATCTAATATATATAATATATTATAATATATCTAATATAATATAATATATATAATAATATATAATTTAGAAAAATGTTTGGGGAACTAAAATGTTCTAGGATTTGGATTAAGTGACTACAGGATATTTTGAGTTTTCCATCTCTGGTGAGATTTTAAATTTACTTGCACGCCCAATACTTATTTACTGGTGTTAAGTATGGACTTGTCTAGAGTCAGGGGAGTGAATGGACTATAAAGTAAAAGTCTTCAAATCTGAGATTTATATGAGAGGTCAAGGTGACAGACTTGAGGGGAATATTAATATCCATGACCTTTAAAAGAAAAGGTTACGTTATGTTATGCTATGTTGTGCTGTACCATGCGTATTTCTGATATTTTTGATAAATGTATTTCAATTTAATTGGTTGTCTTTGTAATCTCATGTTCTTTGTGTATTTAACCATATCGTTCCTCACAAGGATTGTAGAGCTTCATTAGACTGTGAGAAAGGACTATGGTAGCCATTAGCTCCCATTAGCTCCTCAGAAAGGGAAGGGGGTCTCACGAGCACCTCTCTTATCCATGATGGAGTGTTGAAAGGCACAGTCTTGCACAGGTCTTGCACAAGTATCCACAGCTGCTGTGTGCTCATGATTGTAACTTCCATGTCCTATCTAGAAGGGTGTTTCACAGCACTGTTCCCATCCTCTGCCACTTACAGTCTATCTGTGCCCTCTTCCACAGTGATGATATAGATGCCCCATTTAGGGTGGTACAGAGAATGTTTTTAAATGAAACATATTCTCTTCGTCTTACCACAAGGTTCCTCTCCAGGGCACTGAGCTATCACGCATGGATGCTTTATCACCCCACTGTCAGTCAGAGGCAGGTCATACAGAGTCTGGACTTACAGCCTTGGTTATTTTTTTCTTAAAATTAGCAACTTCTCATGAGCTTTCTCAGTCCTTCATCATATTTATAGAAAAATCTATCTCAATAGTCTTCCATATGTGCTGAGATAGGTCTGTATCCCACTGTGAGGTTGGTTTAGGCTCCATCCTACATGTTTGCAATGTGGAATCCTTCTGGGGCTCTGGTTCCAAACAGATAATCATGAAAGCCAGTTATTTGTCAAATTTTGTAACTGTTGTTATTCTTCCCAATTTCCCCACATTTAGAAATTTTAATATTTCAATTGGTACCTGAATTACTCGGCATTAATTTTCTTATTGCTATGACTAAATACCTTACCAGAAACCACTTAAGAGAGGGTTTATTTCAGCTTACAGGGAATAGAGTCTGTCATGCCAGCAGGCAGCCCTGTGGTGGCTGGTCACATTGCTGTCATACTCAAGAAGCAGGGAGTGGACACAAAATGGAGCTGGGTATCAGTCCCTCGAAGTGGCTCATTCCCTCTAGCAAGAGTCCACCTCCTAAAAGCTCCATAACTTTCCACCACAGCTGGGGACCAAGTGTTGAAACACATGAGCCTGTTGGGGACTTCCAAATCCAAACCATAGCTCCCCCAAGTTTGTAACCTCTAAAACAGATTCTCTGCGTGAGCTAAAAGGATCCTCTTTGGTGTAGATTTCCTCCACTCCATCTGTGTAGATGAGTGGAAAGAGCTTATGTGTTTGTGTGTGGCTGAAGTCAGAGTTTGAAAGATCTGAGCTAGACTTAGCGGCATGCTGGAGAGAAGAAAGTATATAAGGCGTCCCCTTTGTGTCCTTCTATATCCTTCCATGGTTTCCAACCTGCTTCTCTGGAAGTCCTTCTGCTTGAGGACCACTCTTTGCCACCCTCTCCTCATATCCTTGCTCAGAAGCTTGCTGTTCTTACAGTGCGTGCTCTCTCCCTCCCCCTCCTGTTGGAACCTGCCAACCAGTCGACTGGGTAGCTGGGTGGAGGCGTGCGGATTGTAGAGACAATGAAGGAGACAGAAAAGAGTCAAGAGGACTGCCAGTCAATGCCGGACAGCCCCGAGTTTATTTCACAGCCAGCTTATATACAGTCTGGAAGGACAGAGGTAGAACAGTGTGCAGCACAGGCATTCAACCACTATCTATCCTGTCCTTGCGTCAAGGAGCAGGCAGTTTCATTTTCTATCTCAGTGTAACTCCAGCTGGCACCAGCAGCCTGCATCTAGCTAGATAGTGTGTTCCTTCCCATGGGCTAATCAGGACTTTCTCACGGCTCTAGATCAAGCAAGCCTGAACTCTACTGACTCAGAATAGGCTTCAGATTCAAACTGGGAAACTGAGTCAGTTGTGGGCTCCCATACCCTCTTTCCCTCTCAATCCCCCTCACTCCCTCTTCCTCTTCCCCTTTCTCTCTCCCATCTTGCAAAAAACTGGAAAGATTTTGCTCGTGTTATATATCTTATTTCCTTATCACCATTAGCATTACCACCAGTAAGATAAATGGGAGAGGATGATTCAGGTATTACATATACATCTAAGAAGCCTTGTGGCAAGCGCTGCTCATGACAGCCTTGTGTTCCTCATGATGGGTTTCAGGCTATGTGGGAGGCATCTAAGGTGAGGTGGGCATTCTGGCCCTCACTAGTCACAGGCACAGATACTGGCTCCTATTCACATCTCTGCCATCTAGAACAGCATCTGGGTCCAAGAAATCTCCCAATAATTATTATTGTTACATCTCTCATTTTATTTTTGGTCAGTGCATTATTGGGTATGATAGTGGGAGAGGATAAATGTGGGTCAAGAGTTACAATATTAGGTTAGATAAATAAGACATGGTATTCTCTTGCATAGTGAGGGTGTTATAATGAACAATGGTGTGTGCTTTAGGAGCTCAAAGCAAAGACTGAGTCTGTAACTACATGGAGATGATAGAAGTTTAAGGTGATGGATATGCTTATTAGATCATAACCCAATGCATGCATGTATCAAAGTATCTAATTTTTGATTCACGTGATTATGAGGGATGGTTGGTAAGTCCATGTGCATTGGGCAAACTTTCAGGAAGAAAGGCCGGGACTCTTGGCCTGGGCTGAGATTGCGGGACACTGGCAGGATTTTTTCTTCAGAGAAGTATTAGATGTGCTTTAAAGTTATGGCTTTGTGACAGATCAGACACATCCACTTCATCTTTGAAAATGTCCAACTCATTATGTTTCCATTACATCCACAAAGTCCCCTCAGCAACACTATATCAGCCAAGTAACGGGCCACAGCATTCCAGTTAGGGAGTCACATCCGCAAACGATGATGATTGCTGATTAAAGAAGTCTTTGCACTCTGGTTTTATCTTGACCACTGTATTAGTTAGGATTCTCCAGAGTAGCAGAACTTATAGAATCCGCCCCCCTCTCTCTCAAGGGAATTTATTAGAATGACTTATAGGCTATGGTCCAACTAATCCAACAATGATTGGCTATGAATAGAAAGTTTAAGAATCTAGAAATTGCTCAGTCCATGAGGCTGGATGTCTCAGCTGGTCTTCAGTAGATGCAGGAATCCCAAAGAAGTAGGCTGTAATGCCAGTGAAGGAATGAACTTGCTAGCAAGGTGAGAGCAAGCAGGCAAGGAGCAAAAGCTCCCTTCTTTCATGTCCTTATATAGGGCATGAAAGCTATATAGGCTTTCCAGCAGAAGGTGTGGCCCAGATTAAAGGTGTGTCTTCCTGTCTCAAGATCCAGATTAGAAGTGGGTCTTCCTACTACAAATTAAGCAAAACAATCTCTCACTGGTGTGCCCTCCATCCTTGGAGTTTAGTTAATCCCAGATGTAGTCAAGTTGACAACCAAGACTAGCCATCACAGCCACCGACAACTTGGCTAACACAAATCTGAAGACTTCAAAGACATTGGCAGGATTCAGCTTTGCTCATGCTTCTGGCTCCAGTTGCTTTAGACAAGAGCAGGATTCTGGCTGCTTCTGTTATCTGCTGGTACTGGCTCACATGATTAGGAAGGGTGAGTGGCTTCGCTCTGATTTGCCAGAAGCCAGCGGTTATGTTAGTAGAGGAGTCAGAACACTAATTTTGGGGATTTGACTCTGGTACAAGTTCTGTGGGGCCAGACAGTGCGATGTTGCTTTTTCCTTTGGCCCTAATAAACATCTTATGCTTGGTATGGCGGTTGGATTGCTGGATTGAATCTTTGATTTGCATGCCAGGAGGTTCACAGTAAATGAGAGGTGTGGGCTCTTAGGGAAGAGTGGCTGTGGCTTGGCCTCTCTGTACTCTGTCAACACACACACACACACACACACACACACACACACACACACACACACACTTACACACATCATGTAGGGATGTCTTCTAGAGCTCTGAGAGCTGCCCTGAGAAATGGGCTGAGGCGTGGTAGAGGGAGGCAGTGGGTAGGGAGAAAGAGAAGAGGCCCAGGAATGACCTCTAGTTCCTGCCTTTCCATCAGCCCAGTTTTCCCACTTCTGTCCTTATTTAAGGCACAAGCAGGACATATTTATCTAGTGGCAGTTCAGGCAGAAGGCTATTAGAAATCAGTAGGGAACTAGACACATGCAAATCTTACCTCTTTATAGCTTAGCTATTGAGCAATTTGAATGGATAGCATCTGCCATCTGTGACTGTGATAGAGGAAGTGGGGAGTGGTCTGGGGGGCGGGCGTCCAGAGCCTCTGCAAGCAGTGACTAATAGCCAATACTTCTTCTACTCTGGAGTCATTATCTTTTGAGCAAACTTCTCTTCCAAGTCCCCTTCCTTGCCCTTCTCAGGCTGCCCTAGATTTCAGGCCCTTCTTTTCATAGGCTTCTCTCTCACAGACCAGCCTCTCTGGCCCGCTAGTCCTCTCAGGTGCTTGCCTTCAATCTGAAGCTGGTCACCTCTTTGTGCAAGCTCTTAGGTGTGTCAAAGGTACAGCCTCTGTGAAGGACTCACTCTTCATTACATCCTTCCTCCCTTTTTCTGCCTCTGATGGCTTTATCAGCTCTCTTGTCATCCCAGTCACCAGCTTTGTGGTGTCTGGTCTCCCATTTCCGCCATCCGAGCTGTGCAGTCACCTCCCTCATCTACCCGCGCTCGGCCACTTCTCTTTCCCCCACTCACTTCTCACCTGCGAGGCTGTGACTATCTTGGACACCTGGCATGCATCCACAGTGCTTCAATCCCTGCCATTCTCTGCTTGCTGTTTCCTGCCTCTGTAGCTCAGAGGGCTTTTCCCCGGAGACCCTAGAGTCCGCACTCCTCAGAGCTTGTCTGTCCATCACTGCTAACCTTCCAGGAGATTGCTGCTGAGCTCTGCATGTGAAGACACCAGTTCTAAATCCAACCCACCTACCTAACTCCTGGTTCACCTGGGCATCTTCTTCATCACCGTGTGCTGTGGTCAGTCTATCTGTGAAAGAACCGTTCCTCTCCCAGAGCTGTGGTGGGATGGGATGAGTCAACACGTGTGCAGTTAAAACTTTCTGAGATCACAGCACTCCACGGGGGCAGATCCTCCTCTGCTCCTTGTTCCTCCACAGTCTCTCTTTGTCTTAGTTAAGGTTTCTATTGCTGTGAGGAAACAGCATGACCAAACTTGAAGAGAAAAAGGTTGACTTTCACGTTACCGTCCATCCTTGAAGGAAGAAGTAAGGGCAAGAACTAAAGGCAGGAATCTGAAGTTGGGAACTGAAGGCCATGGAGGAGTGCTGCTTACTGGCTTGCTTTCCATGGCTTGCTCAGTCTGCTTTCTTATGCTCTTCAGGACTATGGCCCCAGAGATGGCGCCATCCGCAGTGGTCTAGGTCCTCCCACATCCATTGTTAGTCAAGAACATGCCCTGCAGACTTGCCTACAGACAATCTGATGGAGGCACTTTCTCAACTGAGCTTCCTCTTTCCAGATGACTCTAACCTGTGCCAAGTTGACAAAAACAAAACAAAAACAAACAAACAAACAAACTAGCGAGGACACTCAATACTTGCCTCTTGCTTTTATGACTCACTATTTGCTCTATTTCTGAACTGTTGTTTGTAGCATTGCTCACAAACCAGTGGCTGGAGCCACATGAACTATATGCCATCCACCATACTTACTATATTCGTTACTTTGCTTCTCTCAGTGACTGAATACCAGTCCGGAAGCACCTTAAGTGAGTCGAGGTTCGTTTTGATTTGGGACTTGAGGGAGTCCCGCCCGTCATGGTGAGGAAGGCATGCTGGCAGGTGGCTCTGTGGTGGCGGCTGCTCGATCCCATCCCCGTGGAACTGGTGGCAGAACTGGGGCAGGAAGTGGAGCCGGGCCGTGAACCTCAAAGCCCACCGTCTCAGAGACCCACTTTCTCCAGCTGACCCCTCCTCTCAGAGGTTCTAAGCCCCCCC
>CABHPR010111513.1:0-29157 GCA_902168415.1 Peromyscus melanophrys
GTGCTCTGGTATTTGGGGCATAGATGTTCAGAATTGAGATTTTATCTTCGTGGATTTTTCCTTTAATGAATATGAAATGTCCTTCCCCATCTCTTTTGATTAATTTTAGTTTGAAGTCTATTTTGTTAGCTATTAGGATAGCTACACAACTTGCTTCTTTAGGCCATTTGATTGGAAAATCTTTTCCTAACCTTTTACTCTGTGGTAGTGACTGTCTTTGTTGTTGAAGTGTGTTTCCTATATGCAGCAGAAGGATGGATCATGTTTTCATATCCATTCTGTTAGCCTGAGTCTTTTCATTGGTGAATTGAGTCTGTTGATATTGAGAGATATTAATGACAAGTGTTGTTAATTCTTGATATTTTGTTGGTGGTGGTGTTGGTGGTGGTGTTGGTGGTGGTGGTGGTGGTGGTGGTGGTGGTGGTGGTGTGTGTGTGTGTGTGTGTTTCCCTGTGGTGCAGGATTATCTATTGGCTGTGTTTTCATGGGTGTAGCTAACCTTCTGGGACTGGAGTTTTCCTTCTAGTACCTTCTGTAGAGTTGGATTTATGGATAGATATTAATGAAATTTGACTTTATCATGAAATAACTTGTTTTCTCCATCTATGGTGATTGAAAGTTTTGCTGGGTATAGTAGTCTAGGCTGGCATCCATGGTCTCTGAGAGTCTGCAAAACATCTTCTCAGGCCCTTCTGACTTTTAGAGTCTCCATTGAGAAGTTAGGTATAATTCTGATAGGTCTATCTTTATATGTCACTTGACCTTTTTTCACTGCAGCTTTTAATATTCTTTCTTTTTTTTTGTATGTTTAGTGTTTTGATTATTATGTGGTGAGGAGACATTTTTTTCTGGTCCAGTCTATATGGTGTTCTGTAGCTTCTTATACCTTTATAGGTATGTCCTTCTTTAGGTTGGGAATTTTTTCTTCTATGATTTTGTTAAATATAATTTCTGGGCCTTTGAGCAGGGATTCTTCTCCTTCTATTCCTACTGTTCTTAGGTTTGGTCTTTTCATGGTCTCCCAGATTTCCTGGATGTTTTATGTTAGGAATTTTTTAGATTTAACATTTTCTTTGACTGATGAATCTATTTCCTCTATTGTATCTTCAATGTCTGACATTCTGTCTTCCATCTCTTGTATTCTGTTGGTGATGCTTGTATCTGTAGTTTCGGTTTGCTTACCCAGGTTTTTCTTTTCCAGAATTCCTTCAGCTTGTGGTTTTGATTTTTTTTTTTATTGTTTCTATTTCCATTTTCAGGTCTTGAATGGTTTTATTTGTTCCCATCAACTGCTAAGTTTTTTTTCTTGGTTTTCTTGACATTCTTAGAGAGATTTTTGTGGCAGGGTCCTGTGCTGTTGTTCCCTTTAGGGGAGGGGGCCAAGTAGGCTCAGAGTCAAGGACACAGACTGTGGGAGAATGTTGAAACAAGCTCAGTTTATTCAGTTAGAGGCAAGCCTTATATACCCTCCACTCCTCCCTGGGGGAGGTCTGATGAATATGCATATGCTGGTGTGACATGGCTGTCTCTCATTGGTCCAGGTCATCTCCAGATCATGTCTCAGCTGCTGTTGCTAAGACCCTTAGGTAGACCCAGGTTGGCTCTCAGAAAGTATCTTTTTTACTGGTTTGTGCCCACTGGCCCTCAAGCTTGTTAGGGATGAGTCATCCCACAAGATTTATTGATTTCCTCCAGTTTTTTGTTGTTGTTGTTGTTGTTGTCTTTTCCTTCGTTTCTTTAAGGGATTTTTCTATTCCCTCTATAAGGATGTCTATTATCTTCATAAAGTTGTTTTTAAGGTCATTTTCTTGTGTTTCTGCATCATTGGAATGTCAAGTCTTGCTGTCATAGGATAGCTGGATTCTGGTGATAACATATTGCCCTTTCTGTTATTAATTGTGTTCTTATACTGGCATTTGGCATCTGGATTTGGGGTGATTATAGATCTAGGTGTTGATTCCTGCGCTTCTTTTTGTTGGATGGGTGTTTTGTTCCTTGGTTTCTATTTCTTTTCCTGTCTTCTGGCCTAAATAGCCAAAGGTTCTGGTGACTGATGAGTCTTCAGGTCCAGGAAGATGTCTCCGCTGGGGCTTAGGGGTACTTGGGTCCCTTGATCTGGTCTGTGCTCTGGTAAAGCCAAAGTTTTCTTGAGTTTCTAGATCTTGCCTGGCCTTGGCTAAAGCCTGAGTCTTCTTCTGGGATACCTAGGACCAACCTGGCCTCTGATATAGCTGCTGGGACTCTTCTTTTGAATGGTATGGTCTGTATGTGGCCTATGGCTTCTGTTTGTCCGAATGATTTGACCTGTGTCTGGGCCTATGGAGTCTGCTGGAATTCTGACTAAGGGACACTTATCCATGAGGGCAGTTGTGGTTAGTGTGCTCTGCACTTCAATGGTAAGAGGTCTGCTGGGGTTGGGGGCAGTGCCCAGAAGCAGCAGGGCCATGGACAAGTTAGGATGGCATTGGCCTGGTGAAGAGACACAGGGGACAAAATCCAGGGAGGGGTGCAGTTCTTCTGGTAGGCAGATCACTCACCCATTTCTGGCTTTTGTGGCCTGGATCTGCTTGGTAGAAGTCCTTTGGGGTTTGGGGGAAGGGCCCAGCCGTGGGGTTGGGGACTAGCTGGGGTGGTGGGGGTTGGTCACTAGGTACAGAATTCAGGGAGGGGTGCAGTTCCACTGGTAGGTGGGTCACTCACCCGTACTGGCTGATCTGTTCTGTCCTTGGTGGCAAAAGTCTGCTGGGATTAGGAGTGGGGACCCAGTGGCAGCAGGGCCAGGGATAGATGAGCTGGGATGGCATTGGCCTGGTGAAGAATCACAAGGGACAGAATCCAGAGAGCGGCACAGTTCTACTGCTAGTCAGGTCACTCACCCATTATGGCTTAGGTGGTCTGGGCCTGCTTGGTGGAAGTCTTCTGGAGTTGGGGGAAGGACCCAACCTCAGGGCTGGGAACTTGCTGGAATGGCAGGGGCTTGGGGAATCCACATGAATTTTCTTAAACCCATGAAAGAATTAGTACATTAATAGAGTAAAAGTTGGTGGAGCATGGTGACATATATATGTAATCTCAGCACTGGAGAGTCTGATGCAGGAGGATTGCAAGTTCAAGGGCAGTCTTGAATATACTGAGACTTCAGCTCAGAAGAAAACAGTCAAAAAGACAAAAATACATAAAGCTGTTCCAGCTTTGACCTGGAAGTACTACCCCCAGTGAGGCTTCCAGTAACTGTCATGCCTACCTATGGCCTGGCCCAGAGGCGGGGCTGAGATGGGAGCCCTTAAGACCTGAGATCTAGATGTGCCTGCTGGCTCTCTTGGTTCCAGGTGATCCTGGACGCTGGATGTAGACTGAGCAGAGTTCTCCAGAGAACACCACTGGACTGCACTTCACCTCTCCCAGATATTGTAACCTATCCCTTTGCTTGCTGTAAGTTACTCCAAAATAAACTTCCCTTTTAACTACATGGAGTTACCCTAATAAATCCCCCAATATCTGGTGTCCAATGTGGGGCAAAGTCCAAAGGCCTGGGTGGCTTCCACCCTCAGCCTCCTCTCTGGCTACTGTGGCACATTTTCCCCACTTACCACACTTACTTGTCTCTTCTTCCTTGTCTCTTTTAAAATTCCCACACCTCCTGGGGACCAAATGTTTACCCATTCAGCCCTTAACCTGCCTGTAGACTGTTTCTTCCCTTCCTTTGCTTCTGCCTCACCAGCTGGTGGGCACCTGCACCCACCTGCTGAGCTCTGCATAACCAGGAAGCACCTCCATGGTTCCATTCCCAAAGAAAGGGAGCAGCTAAGTCCAGTCTCAGTTCCCCCAGCAAGCCCCCAGCCTGGCGAAAATCCACCGTGAGTGAGGTGTTTACCCCCACTCCCTTGCACTGGCTCCCCGCCCAAACTCAAGGCTTCCACATTCTCACCTGGTTAAAATAGATGCCACACTGTCCCCCAGCCAGCTCCCTGACAGTTCTGCTTCCACAGCTGCAATGGTGTCGAGAGGGGCTTGGAGCCGCAGCTGCCTGCCGACCTCCTTGCAGCCTGCAGAGGTGCTGAGAGGGGTTTGGAGTGGCATAGAGCTCTACAGGCCCTGAAGCTCCAGGGAGTCACAGAAAGAACTGCCTTCAATACCTTAATGCACACTCGGCTCCTGCCTGCATCTGCTGCCAGCCAAAGCCTTCAGCCAAACCTGCTTTAGAGCTACACTAGCGACACTGGCTGGCTGAAAAGTGCTACTACACCCAAAAAGCCATTGAAAGGAAGGTAAGACAAGCAAGCCAGTGTTTTATTTCAGGTAAGAGTACTTGATAATTTTACACCTTGAAACTGACTAACAAATTTTGAGTAATTCTTATAATATGGCTGAAAACATTACCTCACAAGGATTTAAAAACTTTTTTGCCTGTACAATGAATGACATTTTCCTGGAAATATACAACCTTGCTAAGGCATATCTGGCCTGTACAATTTTGGCATTTACCATAATAATTCACACAGCGTTCAAATACTGGTTTACTAATAATAACAAATATGAGTCATTACTGGGACTGATACAGGCTTTAAAAGATAGCAATGAAGGCTTACATTAAGAGTCTTTCTCTGGAATCTGCCAACCAGGATTTACAAGATAGTAATAAAGATTTACAAAACAGGCTTCTTAGTTTGGAATCTGCTAACTTAATACAAGAACTTCAGTCCATTAATAGTAAATATATAGCCAAAATTGATTTTATTGATAATAAACATGAATATTTAATGGATAGAACAATAACTCTACAGGGTGAAGTTGTAGCTACTCAGACACTTTATATGGAAGAAATATTATCATTAACTGATAAGATCTATGGTAACATGTTTCAGAAGAACATAAAAATTTGCCTGATTCCATCAGAAATCTGTAATTCTTTGCAAGGGAGGAGGTTCACTCCCCAGAACAGACCCTAGGTGCTTGTTTGTAAGCCCTGGAAGAAACTCAGTAAACATGACAAGGGACCTAATAAGCAGAAGGGCAAGATCATACAGGTTGTAACATCTCCAGATGGCTCTCATACAATGCCTTATCCTGTCATCATCCATGAGAGGCCAGCAGATGATACACACCCTGAGACATATGTGACATATACATTATAACTGATTTTGATGAGTGATTTTAAAAATATGAAGGAAGGGATAGTTACATATGGAATACACTCAACATATGTAAGACAGATGGTAAATTTGTGATCTACCTCACATAGAATCATTCCAGATGACTGGCATCAGTTAATTTCAGCTGTTCTAGAATATAACCAGCAGTTACAATGGAAAAGCTGGTTGAGAGAAGAGGCAAGAAATTTAGAGCAACAAGGTAAACTCAGAGCTTTTGAGATCTCCCAAGATCAAATTCTTGGTGAGGGATGTTTTGCTGATAGGAATGTACAAGCCACTTATAATGAGCATACAATATCCCTATGCCATACAGCAGCTCTAAATGCTTGGGGAAAAATTCCAGAATCAGGAAAACCAACTGAGGTATACACAAAGATATTTCAGGGACTGCAAGAACCTTTCACTGATTTTTTACAAAGGCTGAACACAGCTATAACAAGAGCTGTGTCAGATAAAGAATTAAGAAAAGTATTAACTGAGTCCTTGGCGTTCAACAATACTAATACAGAATGCAAAAGAATACTTAAGCAATTAAAGGTCAGATCAGCTCCTGGATTCAGTATACTAGTTGTGTTGAGTTTCTTAACTATAGTAATGAGACTTGGATAGAAGAAGCAAATTCTAGAGGTGAAAGAAGGCCCCATGGTACCAAATGTTTTAAATGTGGTACACCAGGTCATATAAGTAAAAACTGTACATCCTAGATGTAATACTCCTTCTAGAAATAACCCAAACAGGAAACCCCAATGTTCTGGATTATGTAGAAGATGTGGCAAAGGCCAACACTGGACCAATAAGTGCAGATCAATAATATATATACAAGGCAACCCTTTACTAGTAGGAAATGCCTCAGGGGGCCTCTTGTAGGCCCCCAAATCAAACATGGTCCAGACATTTCTAGCCACTTTGGAGGAAATTCCTCTCCAGGACAAGTAAATAAATCAATGTATACTGTAAAGAACAATACTGCACTGGATAATAGATGAAATCAAAAATTCCAAAGAACACAATAAAACAAATATTTTGGCTGACCTCCATAAATGAACAAAGACCAAAGCTTAGAATTCAAATTAATGGGCCTTGTTCTAGAGGGTCTGGCAGACACAGGTATGGATGTGACTATAATTACACCAAAATTATGGCATCTGAATTGGTCTCTTCAAGAGGTAGATGTCCAATTTTTAGGGATTGAAACCCTATCTCAGATAAAACAGAGTTCGAGATGGGTTGAATGCATAGGGCCAGAAGGACAGAGAGGAAGGCTGAAGCCATATGTACCAAATGTAGCCATGAATCTTTGGGGCCGGGATCTGTTACAACAGTGGAATACCCAGATTAAAATTCCTACACTCTCAGAAAAGGAATACAAACCAATGCATGTTTCTAGGAATAATGTCATAACATGCTATAAAAAACAGTCACTAACCAATCAGGCTGTACATAAGCAGACCACAACTGCTGTTGAACTCTCAGAAGTACCAACAGCCTTACCTTTAAAATGGCTAACTAATAAACTTGTCTGGATTGGACAATGGCCTTTGACAAGAGAGAAGTTACAAGCTTTAGAACAACTGGTTCAAGAGCAGTTAAATGCTCAACACATTGAAGATTCTACCAGCCCTTGGAATTCTCCTGTATTTGTTATTTTAAAAAGACTGGTAATTGGAAAATGCTGACAGATCTGAGAGCTATTAATAAAGTAATTCAGCCTATGGGCTCCCTAGGGACTGGGTTGCCCTTGCCCTCTCTGCTACCCAAAGAATGACCTATAATAGTTATTGACTTAAAAGACTGTCTCTTTACCAAACCCCTACAAGAAAATGATAGAGAAAAATTTGCCTTCACAATACCTAACTACAATAATTCCCAGCCAGTCAGGAGATATCAATGGAAGGTCCTCCCACAGGGATGTTAAAAAGCTCTACCCTGTACCAATGCTTTGTGCAAAAACCATTACAGATAATTCATGTGGAGTCTCCACAATCCATAATTTATCATTATATGGATGATATCTTATTAGCTGATGCAAAGTTAGGCACATTAGAAAGCATGTTTGAAGAAGTAAAAAAAGTTTTGCCTCTCTGGGGACTGCTAATTGCTCCTGAAAAAATACAAAGAGGATATTCTATTAATTACTTAAGATATAAGATAGAGCTACAAAAAATTAGACCCCAAAAGGTACAACTAAGGAGAGAGCGATTACAGATTCTTAATGATTTTCAAAAATTGTTAGGAAGCATTTCCAACTTACTGGGTATCATGGGAATAACCAAAGAAGGACTACAAAATTTGGCTAATACTCTAAAAGGGGACAAAGAATTAAACAGTCCAAGAGAATTATCAGCTGAAGCTGAGAAAGAATTGGCTCTAGTAGAAAAGACAATTTGAGAAGCACATGTGGATCATGTGAATCCAGAACTTAAATGCCTTCTGGTCATACTCCCCTCCGGACATTTCCCCACAGGTATTTTGATACAGAGGGAAGATATTATATTGGAATGGATATTTCTACCACATAAACCAAATAAGAAGTTAAAGAGTTATGTAGAAAAGATCTCTGATTTGATTCAAAAAGGTGAATTAAGACTTCTCCCGTTAACAGGAATGGACCCAGCAGAAATTGTAGTACCTTTAACTAATGAGGAAATTTCCTCACTATGAAAGATACTGGTAGAGAGCCTGCAGTAACTTTTTGGGAGAGATTAACAACCATTATCCCAAAAGCGAGAGAATAGAATTCATAAAGATGGTTGAATGGGTCCTTCCTCACATTGTATGACAAAAGCCAATTTCTGGAGTCCTCACATTCTATACTGATGCAAATAAATCAGGGAAAGCAGGATATAAATCAAGAGACTTAAGTAAAGTGGTTCAAAGTCCATACAACTCGGTACAAAAGGCAGAACTGTATGCTATTCTTATGGTACTGATGGACTTCACAGAACCCCTCAATATAGTCACTGACTCTCAATATGCAGAGAGAGTTGTTTTACATATTGAAACTGCTGAATTTATTCCTGATAATACAAAATTAACTTCATTATTCATACAATTGCAGGAAATCATCAGAAAAAGGGAACATCCTATATATATAACACATATCAGATCCCATACAGGTCTGCCAGGACCTCTAGCACAAGGTAATGATGAGATTGATCAGTTACTAATAGGTAACATGCTAGAAGCCTCAGAATTTCATAAGAAATTTCATAAGAAATACCATGTAAATAGCAAAGGTTTGAAAAAGGATGTCTCCATCACTTGGCAACAAGCCAAGGATATTGTAAAAAAAAATGTCCTACTTGTTTCTTCTATAACCAAACTCCATTACCTACAGGGAGCAATCCAAAAGGTATGCAAAGAAATGAAATTTGGCAGATGGATGTGTTTCATTTTTCAGAATTTGGAAGATTAAAGTATGTACACCATACCATTGACACCTATTCAGGATTTCAGTGGGCAACTCCTATGAGTTCTGAAAAGGCTGAGTCTGTGATTACACACCTATTAGAAGTTATGGCCATCATGGGAATAATTGTACAAATTAAGACAGACAATGCCCCAGCATATTTCTCCAATAAAATGAGATATTTTGCTTATTACAATATAAAGAATGTTGCAGGTATACCACACAATCTCACAGGCCAAGCAGTCATAGAAAGATCCAAACTTTAAAAGATATGCTAAATAAACAGCAACAGATAACAATGACTTCTACAAATAGGTTACATAATGTTTTATTAATTTTTAATTAACTTTGAATGCTGATGAGAAAGGAACAACAATTGTGGAGAGATATTGGATGACAGACAAAACTTGAGCTAAATTAACTGGTTTATTTCAAAGATGTGTTGACCTCAGAATAGAAACCAGGATATGTTCTACAGTGGGGAAGGGGTTTTGCTTTTGTTTCTGCAGGAGAAGAAAAGCTATGGATACCAACAAAGTTAATAAAAATTCAATTCGAACAGGAGAAACCCCTTGATGAGAAGTAAAAGCTCATCCACCAATGTGACATCTCTACAAGTCTTAAGAGAAATTTAACAAACAAAGATTGGGATATGGTTCTGTTTTTGTTTTTCCAGGATAATAGAAATAACTATCTTCCAGAAATCATAAGGCATTGGATATCCAGACATCTACAGCAGAAAGAAAGAATCTATTGGTACCAATCTACACAGGGTAAAATCTCACTGCCTAACATCAATATCTCTTTAAATCTAGAAAAGTTGTGGTTCTGATTCAATTATATACCAAGCTGGATTTGGAGTTGGAATTGGCTCACTCCTTCTCTAAACCCAAGCATATTGCTAAAAGAAAAGGTTGAGAGATTCTTCTGTCTCAGATTAGAAGAGCCCTCTAGTGTGGGACAGAAGAAAACCAATAAAAAGGGACCACTGTCTTCAAGATTCTAATTCTCTCCATGTTTACTCTTGATTTTTTGGAATCCTTTCTTACATGTCATGTCCTCTTTAAATCCAAACTTTCCATTTTGATAATAATAATGTTCAAGTTTTTCACAGTAAAAAATAAGTTTTTCCAATAGCAATCTCTGAAGTCTCCAGAAGGAAGATGGGGCCCCACAACAACAACTCTACCCAGTCCAGAATGATGCCATGGTACTCATCATCATACTACACTTCTAGCAAGAATTTCAGACAGTCTTACCCATTACTCTGAGAATGGCTGTAGAATCTACAGTTAGTCCAACTGAGACTTAACTATCTGAGCTTTCTTATAGAACCCTACAGAGTTATCCATAGCCCCCTGAACAGTTGGAAGCAATTCTAAGAAAACAACATGTAGATAAGACTAACAAATTTATAGTCACCTATGCTTGTCATCTCTATAGTTATGTTAGTTAGGTTCTCCAGACTTACAGAAACATATGTCAGATGGATAGGTAATCTTCACACCCTTCATAGATCTGGAGACTATGGCATTTAAATGTTTTGATAACTTGGAATTCTGTTGACTTGAGACATGATTGCTCCTGGCAGCACTGATCTGATCACAAGAGAATGTTGGGCTTCTGGGATGTTTCCATTTGGAAGTTTGTCTTCACCTTGGCACAAAATACCCTACTGGACAAAGAACCGCCCTTGCCTCAACTGCTGACAGTAAAATGGTCTGACAGATACTCTAGGCCTGCAGCCAATTTGAATGCACCAGGGATGCTAAGAAACTAGGTGACTGTCCAGGCTGCCAGCTGTCTCTGCATACTCTTGCAAGACTCCCAAAAGTTGCTTGCATCCTTCTCCCATTTCTCAGGTACTATTATACTCCTTCTCGGGTCTTTGATGGGATCGAAGACTAACAGTTATAATTACAATCTTCTTGTATCTTAGCTAGAACATATTAAGTATTAGATTTAGTTCTTTAGGATAGGACACCTTTTGGAATGATCTTTGTAATGTGCCACTTACCAATGCTCCAGACTTCTCTGGATTTTAGTATGTGTCTTTTGTTTGATATTGTTTGTGTTGGTTGTAGTTCCATCTTATCTAGGTCATTATCCTTTATTCCTTCTAGACAATATTTGATAATTATTCCTATTGTATATAGTTTTGTACTAGGTTAGAACTTTCTTATTTAGACAAAAGGGGAGATGTAGTGGGTAGCTGTTCCAGCTTTGACCTGGAAGAACTACCCCCAGTGAGGCTTCTGGTAACTATCGTGCCTACCTATGGCCTGCCCTGGAGGTGGGGCCGAGACGGGAGCCCTTAAGACCCAAAATCTGGATGTGCTAGCTCTCTTGGTTCCTGGTGATCCTGGATGCTGGATGCGGACTGAGCAGAGCTGTCCAGAGAACACTGCTGGACTGCACTTCACCTTTCCTGGATACGTAACTTATTCTTTAATTGTTGTAAGTTACCCCAAAATAAACTTCCCTTTTAACTACGTGGAGTTGCCTTAATAAATCCCCCAATAGTTGTGTTGTTCAGACATTGTTTTGCAATGTGCACACATTGCAGAATGATGAAATTCAACTAATTAGTCATCTTTTGTTTGTGATTTAAAAAAAACCCTAAATTTTATTCTTAGCTATTTTAAAAAATACAATAAATTATTATTATCTCTAGTCAAAATGGTTATGGCAGAGCTCTTAAATTTATTCCTCTTGTCTAACTGGAATTTTGAATAATTTGGCTCACATCTACCCTGGCCTCTGGTAACCACTGATGTATATTCTGCCTCTGTGAATTCAACTGATAGATTCCACATATCATTGAAGGCATGTAGCAAGTGGCTTTCTGTGCCTCTTTTTCACTTAACAGAAGGCTCTCCAGATTCAAATATATCATCACAAATAAATGAGAGTTCCTTCTTCTTAAGGATAAATAGCATCCCATTATTTATACACATTGCGTTTTCTTTATCCACCCAGATCCATTTCTTCCATTAGAATCTTCAAGATTATCTGGCAAATTCCTCTTCCTTAAAAAAAAAGCTATTAGAAGAGTGTTTCTTCTGTTGCTGTAAACAAATAATATCAAAGAAGACATACAAATGAGGCAGAATTGTGACTACTTTATCTTCATTCCAAGCTACCATGGAATTCTTGTCATTTAGTGATCAATGAGGCGTGTATGGGTCCAGAACAAGCTAAATAAAGGCAGACTCCTATTAACATTATTAGGTTTGCATCAGTGCAAAAACATTATTTAGATTTGGGAGAAACAAATTTTAAAGCAGAAGAGGTTATAATTTTTGAATTGCCTTGGGATAATGTTTTCTTGTAGAGCTAGGTATCTCAGATACTCTTTAAAAAAAAAAGGAAAAGGAAAAGGAAAAGAAAAGGAAGGAAGGAAGAAGAAAAGAGAAAGGAAGAAAGAAAATAAATACATCATTCTTTGCTTGAAATGGCAGGCTATGCCTTTTTGAGGTTAAAACCTCGGACTTAAGCAACAAAAGTTTGAATGTCATTTTCACAGCTTTTTAGATGCATTATTATTATTTGTGGGGTGTGTATGTGAGGGAGATGCAGACACACATTCTCTCCTGTACTCCCACACCTCAAGCATCAGACTCCCTCCTCTATCCTTTGTCACTCAAGGAGGTAATGGTTTGTCTCCTGGGCTGGCCATGCCTGACTTTTTGCATGGGTCCTGGGGATCCAAAGTCAGGTCCTCACATTTGTGCTCTTACTCTCTAAGTCACCTTCCCAGTTCCCAGTTCCACTTCTCACTGTAGGGCAAAAGGGCCAGCCAAAGAATCCCACCCTGGTCCTGAAACCAGAGCCAGCCAAAGAATCCCACCCTGGCCCTGAAACCAGAGCCAGCCAAAGAATCCTACCCTGGCCCTGAAACCAGAGCAAGCAAAAGAAACACTTCAGAAGCTCTAAACTCAGAACCTAAGAAACACACCGTGACTCTGAAACTAGAGCAAAGAAACACACTTTGTCACTAGAACCAGAGCCAGTGAAAGAAATAACACCCTGGCCCTAAAACTAGAGCCAAGAGGCTAAAAAGGACCAGTGAAAGAAACACAGTTTGGCCCTAAAACCAGAGCCAACTCTGTCCCTGACCAACGAAACCAACCAATCTCTGAGCAGGAAAACCAACCTATCCCTGAGCAGAAAATCTTCTCCCTGGAGAAACTCTGCCCCTAAGAAGGACTGAGCTATAAGCCCTTCTGCCAGTTCACTTGTGGACTGTCTTTTTCCACCCTAGCAGTGGCAATCACTCTCCTGGACTCCTCTTTCCCAAATAAATCCCTTTCTTAAGAGTCTTGGGTGAAGATCTTTCACCGGCTCAGAGCAGAAGCATCTTTTCTGTGACATTCCCTTAGAGGAGCTGAACAGAAAAAAGTAACAACTTTTTACAGGAGCCAGAGGAGATGGCTACATTTCTGCAGGGGTTGCCCATTAGCAGAACGAAGCAGAAGTAACGTCTAGGGTAGGAGAGAAAAAGAAGCAGAGCTCTGCTAGGAAGCCCCCTTAAGTGGGGGGCAGAGCAAAACTCAGCTGTAACTGCTCTCTAGGAGAGGAGCAGGATTGCTGCATCCCACATTGCACCCCAGCTTCAGGTATAGTCTGACTTCCTGACAAGTCAGCAGGAAAAAGTAGACAAATAAGGGAATAGATCTTGATGGCTAGCCTTAGGAATGTAATCTAACAGTTTTTAGCAAGTCAGAAGGAATGGAAGAGAAGGGCAAGGCCTGCCAGAGCCATGTTTGCCATGTTCAGGATGACCAGAGTCCCTTCACAGCCTCTTTCTCTTCATCTGTAAGTTGGCTATGTTTGGGTTAATGTGAGGAGTAAATGAGCTAATAATACTAAATACTTCACACATGGTGAATGTTCTATACATGCCAGTAGTGTGTTTTTACAATGCATGTCCATTGTCATAAACGTCAATATGGTTATTATTTTCTCTACCTGGAAGAAACTATCTTCTCACCCCTCTTTGCAATCTATTGTGAGTGCCCCTTAAGCATCTGTTTAGAAGCATCCCCATTAGCAAATATCTGAATTCCTGCTGCCAGTCACACACCTCCAAGAATCCTTCCATAAGCACCCACTAAATGTAACTTAGTCATTAAAAATTTGAGTCATTGCAAAATTTGCTCTTAGAAAGCCATTCTGTTTAGCTGAAAGTATAGACAACTGAATGACATTAGGAGCAAATAGGAAACAGAAGTATAGTCCATATCATTTAATGAAAGTACCATAACAAGCAAACTGAAAATTAAATAAAGCCTCAGAGAAAAAGTATAAAATTCCAAAACTGTAAGTCTTGAAATAGAGGTATAAAAATCAAATTGATTAAAAATATCCCCTCCTTGACATTGCATGGTAATGATGAAGCATATCTGTAAGCAAAGCTACTTGGGAGGCTGAGGCAGGAGGATCAAAGTCCAAGTCTAGTCTGGGCTACTAAGGTGAAAGGCAGCCTGGGCTAAAGTAAAAATAAGAGTGAGTGCTGTTCTCACTAGGAGTGAGCATGGCAATTCTCTGCTACACAGCTAGCTTAGCATGTATGAAGCCCTAGGAAAACCCTCAGTATTGCAAAGTGATGAAGAAGAGGAGGAGGAAAATAGTGAAAATGTCTTAGGGAAGGAAAGATATGCACTCTTTCAGAGTCAGAAGTTAAATGTCTCTTTTCTGTTCTTTTCCTTGTAGCAACACAAATGACAAATTTGGGCAGTTCTTTATAGTAAAGACAGCTCCCTCAAGCCCTGCTCCCCAAAGGTACACAACAGTGCCTGGTAAACCGTAAGCCTTGTAAACAGCCAAGCATGAATGGTACCCCTTTTCCTCGCTGCTCCTCTAACCCCATATGACACACACTCACATATATGAAACACACACAAAAGGTTTTTCTATGTATTTTTTTCTTGTTTTACAAAAGTAGGATTTCAGCAAATACATTTTCTTGCTTTCCTCATCTTGTTGAACACCAAGTCTCTTGACAGAACTTCCTTTCATGTTCCTCATGGCTCCTTGGCATGGGTGTTTCCTATTTGATCCACCCCTTTTCTCATACCATGCTTCTGATTCCAATTGGCTCCTCCACCACCATCACCAATAAAGCAATGCTACAGGAATACCTTTCATATATTTCATTAAGTACTGGTAATTTTCTTTCTATGGATCAGATTCCCAAGAGTAGGATTGTTCAGTTGAAAAGTAAAAATATTTTTTAGTTTATGAGCTGTTTCTTAGCCACTTTATGACAACATGTTCTCATGCACCCACCAGGAACTCTGAGAGTTGTTTCTTCTTGCCCCACATACCAGCCAGCGAGAGATGTTTCTCTCTTCCCAGAGGATGCATGCTTAGTAGGAGAAGACAGACAGCTCAGGTTATGCACAGATTCCCGATGGCCAGTGCTTCAGAGAATCTTCTCATGGGTTTATTCTATTTGGAGTTGGTAAGCTGAGATTTCTGTATTCCCTGTTTTCTCTTTCTATAGGTAATATACCTTTTTCTTAGCTTTTCTAGGACTGTTATTGATGCTGATCTCATTTGTCCATCTTACATAAATTCTTGTATATTCTGAAACCATTTCCAATTCTCTATTTCACCTACTAATCTACTATCTTTTCCCATGTCATAGTGTGTCCCTTTGATCACCAAGACTCCTTACCTTCAAAACCTGTCTCCCTGTGCTTCCTGACCACACACTAGTATGTTATTTCATTTGGTTTAGTTAGATTGGTTTTATTCTGTGTCTTCCTTAGATATTTTGAAACTTTTTTTTCATTCATATAAGCTCTAAGGATGCTTCAGACAATTAAAATAACCAAATGGATCCCATTTGGAATTGTACTAAATTTATACATTGGTTCTGGAAAAATAATCATTGTTGTGATACTAAGTCATCTCAAACCAACACAGTCTCATGCAACCCAAGCAGGCTTCAAACTCACCATATAGTTGAGTATAACCTTGAATTCCTGGTCTTCTTGCCTCTGTCTTCTGACTACTGGGATTGCAGGTGTGCACTGCCATGTGTGGGCTTTATGTGGTGCTAGGAATTGGAATTAAAGTTAAGCTCACTACCAAATGAGTTGTATTCCCAGCCCCAGTTCAGGTTTATTAGTTTTCCTGTAGATCATATGAAGTTCTTGTTAAATCCCTATTACTTACTGTGTCATTATAAAGGACTTCTATTTTCATTGAACAATCTACTGGTAGATTAGAGAAAAATCATCTATCTGTAAATATTTATTTTGTATATTAGCATCTTAATAAACTCTTTACTGAAGCCCCTACCTTTTTCTAATAAAGTCTCATGGATTTCTAGGTATAAAATTTTATCATAAGCTGAAAATGGTGTTTAAACCTTTGCTGATATCTGCATCAGTTATTTTTCCCCTTTAATTAAACATAGATTTTTTTCTCATGCAAAATAATCTGAATACAGTTTCCCCTTTCTCTGCTCCTCCCAGTTCCTCCCTACCTTCTCTCCCATCTGGAGTCACTCCCTTTCTGTCTCATTAAAACAGAAGATAAGAGAAAAACCATCATATAGAAGTTGGATAAGACAAACCAATAGAAAAATAAAAGAGCCCCAAGAGAAAGCACAAGAATCAGAGACCCATTTGTTTACATTCAAGAATCCCATAAAAGTATTAAATTGAAAGCTACAATATATATACAAAGGACTTGGACTTCTGGACCAGTTATTTAATAACAGAAGTTTGTATAATGAATTCCTGGTTTACATGGAAATGATTTTATGAATCATAGTTTATAGTTTTAGAATGATGTTTGTGCTTGGCTTTGGTATAGTCATCCCTTCATCAAAATGTTTGCTTATGTTGTGTTTTTATTAGAAAGGTTGGTGGACTTTACTGATGTCCTTTCAGGGTTTGCTGACAGTGTCCTGTGGCCTTTACCCTGAGTTTGATGATAATAACAGATTGTGCTGATGTTCGCAGGGGATAGTTTTTTAGCTCCTGTGTTCCCCGAACAAAATTTGTTTGATCTCAGAGCACTTTTTTCAAGAACTTGCTAATTTCTCTTCCCTAACTCTTTCTGCTAGAACAGGACATGCCCTTAAGTTATGTTGGCTATGTAAAATCAACCAGAGAGTGTTTCCTCTCTATCTTGGACTAATTTGAGTTGCATTAAAAGGTCACTTTTACACTCTATAAACCCATTTGGTCCTGATATCTGTTCAATGACAGCTCTCCTAGTTCTTTCTTTTGTCATAATTGGTCTATTCGGGTTTAGTTTTTCTTTGGGGTCAGTTTTTGATATTTGAATTTTGCCAGAAAATTACTGTTCTCTGCCAGGTTTTTAACATTTCTTCCCATAGCTTCACTTCTAGAGATTAGTAGTCTCTTGTCAATATCACCTGCATTTCTGTCCTCACATCTGTCTCCCCCACATCTGTCTCCCCCACATCTGTCTCCCTCACATCTGTCTCCTCTGCATCTGTCTCCTCTGCATCTGTCTCCCCCACATTTGTCTCCCCCGCATCTGTCTCCCCTGCATCTGTCTCTCCTGCATCTGTCTCCCTTGTGTCTGTCTCTCATCTCTTTGGCTCTCACTCTCTTTTTTCATGAGAATCCTGAGGGATTTTAAAACTCATATTATTAAATTTCTTTAACTTGAGAATTTTTATTATATATTTTTAAATATACTTTGCATTTGCTCATCCTTACTATTTATTTTCTTTCTCCTTTATCTTGTTGATTCTTATTAATTTTTAAGTTAATTATAAAATATTAAGTAAAATTTTAAGTTCTTTTATTGTTGTCCTCTCTGTCTCTCTGTCTCTGTCTCTGTCTCTGTCTCTCTCTCTCTCTCTCTCTCTCACACACACACACACACACACACACACACACACACACACACACAGGCATTGGAGAATATGCTCTAGGAAATTTTTCTTTTCTGTTTATGATCTTAGAATCCAGGGTTAGGTGTGCATGTGGACTCTATGATGGACCTTTCAGATTGCACATTTAAGTCTTTCTCCAGAGGTGAAAGGTATCATGATTGATATTTGAATCGTTTTTTTTCTTTTGATATATGATTTCTTTCTTGAACTGTTTTTGTCAGTTCTTTTATGTACATATTTAACTTTTATTGATTCTTTGTGGTTTTCACATCATGCATTCTGATCCTGCCCATCTCCCCATCCTCCTATTCCCCCCAACATCTGCCTTCTGCCCTTGCAACCTCCCCCCAAAGCAAAACAAAATTTAAAAGAAAAACCAGAAACCAAACAAACAAACAGAGCAAAACAAAACAGAACAAGAAAGAAGAAGAAAAGAATCTTGTGGAAGCTGGGGTGTGGCCCGGTGTGGTGTGGCCCGTTGAGTCACACATACACATTTCCCTTTAGTCCTTTTGTCTTCATTTCTAAGTGTCCATTGCCATGAGTCAGGCTGGTTTGAGGATCCTGTCCTCTGTCACACCATCAACAATGGGCTCTCATCAGGGCTCCTCCCCCACCGCCACCCACTTCCCACTGTTGCCTTGTGTTGTAGAGATTCTGCAGCTTTGGATCTGTTGGTTAGTCCCCTTCTCATTCTCTAACAGTTCATAGATGAGGTGGATGTTGGGGTGGGCCAACTCACAGCCCCAGTCCTGGGCCTGGGTGTCAGCTGGACTGGCCAGCCTGTCAAAGTTTCCCATTGTCAACTCCCCCATCCCCCACACCCTCTCCAGCCTGCTTCTTCCAGCCCCTCCAACACAGCCTTTTCTCTTGTTCTCAGGCCCTCCATCTGACTCACTCACACTCACACCACTAGGGTCAGCTCCACTATTTTGTCCTGACAAGGTGCAGGGCCCTTTCTCCCAATTGCTCTAGTGAGCTTAGGGAGTGGAGGGTCAGCTCTCCTGTTTTCACATCCTTAGGGCTGGCTCATCTTTGCCTCTGACAACAGGGTTAGCTCTAGTGTGGTGCTATGGTGGGTTTGCAAGATCTGCTCTCCTGTGGCTGGATAGAATAGTATCTGTTTATGTACTGAATTACTTACTGAAGGACATCTTTATTCCTGCCCAGTGTGGGCTGTTAAATGCATCTGAAAGGACCAAGTAGATGCCATAACAGGCTGTCAGTCTTCTCTCAGAGATCAGGCCTCAATTTCAGTTTCCTGAGACTGAGCAAGCAGTTTCTGGGAGGGCCGTGAACAAAAGACACAGTCCTGGCAGTAGCTCCCTTTCTGCACGTACTCTGACTGCTCAAGGTTCAGCCAGTTGTTCACTGTCTGGGTCCCCTCACCAACTTAGAGCTATGTGCATGGGTCAATGTGAACGTGCGAGGCCAGCCAGTCTCCATGGCAGCTCAAGGACAGAGCCTGGGACTTGTCCAGGCCTGCCCCCAAATGATAACTGTAACCCCCAACGAATAAATTCAAAGGTTACACACCCTCACCCAATCATATAACGCAAAGGCTCGTACCACCCTGCTTGCGTTTTTTTTCCTTTAAAAACCCCTCACTCTGAGAGCTCAGGGCCATCCTCCTCCACCCGCTGTGTCGAGTATTGGACATGACCAAGTCCGGGCTTGCTTGTTATCAATAAACCTCTGTGTGTTTTGCATTGGATATCGGCTCTGTGCTGGTCTTTCTCAGGGGTCTTGAGATGCGACCACAACACATCTATGTACAAGCATTTGTGTGTCCATTGGTTTTTGAGTCTTTGAGTCATGATTATTGGATCATACAGTAGGGGCGTTTTTAAATATTAAGAAATAGTCCACTGTAGCTGTATTGTTTTTACATTCACACCAGCCATGTATGAGAGTTGGAGTTGTCTATCATCTTCACCAGAATTTGGTGGTGTCAGCATTTTCTTCTTTATAGTAGGAGTGTAATAGCATTGTACCACTCTGTTTGCTTGTATGTCCCTAATGGTACATGATGTAGAACGTCTTTTTTTTTCTTTTTGTTTTATTAAGAGATTTTCTATTCGTTTTACATATCAACCATGGATTCCCCTGTCCTCCCTCTTCCCACCCTATTGGTGAAATTATTAAGGCAACTCCACATAGTTAAAAGGGAGGTTTATTTTGTGGGGTAACTCACAAATGAAGGGATAGGTAACAGGGTCTGGGAAAGGTGTAGCACAGTCTGGCAGTGTTCTCTGGAGAACTCTGCACAGTCTACCTCCAGCGTCCAGGGTCCAGGAACCAAGAGAGGCGGTACATCCGGATCTCGGGTCTTCAGGGTCCTCTCTCGGCCCCGCCTTGTAGGCGTGACAGTTACCAAAGCCTCAACGGGGGGTTGGAACTTCCAGATCAAAGCTGGAATGGCTACCCACTACACCACCACCCTCAGCTTCCCCGCCCAACCCACCCCCCATTCCCACCTCCTCCAAGGCAAAGTCTCTCCTGGGGAGTCAGCAGAGCCTTTACATGCTTTCTATGTCATATCTATCTTCATTGGTTACATTTTGGGCCCATTTTTAACTTGGTTGTGTATTTTCTCTTATGAAGATCTTAGTGTGTATAGAGAACATGTTTTGCAAACTCTTATTTCTGTATTGGGAATAATACTAGAGACTGAATATTTGTATCCTGCACCTGACTGGTATATTGAAGCCTAATCCCCAAATGTGACAAAATTTATTGGCAAAGCCTTTTGAGAAATGATTAGGTCATGAAGGACCCCATCCCTTCTGCTATGTGATGACACAGAGAAAGAACAGTTTCTATAAATCAGGAAAGTTCTCCCCTCATAATAATTGTGTTGGTCCTGGTTGCCTTCAGATAGAAAGAATGATAATCTAAGCAAGTTACTTTCCTTTTTACAGTCAAAGAGGAGATCGTGCTACTCATTGTTGAGGACACAAATCTACAGTACTGCCCAAAGACTAGTCAGCGGATTATAGTAGTGAAAGAGTCTCCAGTTGCAGAACTCAGCAGTCAGTCTTCAGCACTGCTTCAGCTGAAACACCCTGGAAAGATCACTGTCTGGCTCATTTCTGATATTTCTGGGGAAAAGTTTCCATTCTAACCCTTGACACTCTTTTCACTCTCTGTAAGAAAGTTGCCCCTAGTTATAGAATCATGCTCAGCCCCTTTACTTTGACCCATATAAAAAAAAAAACAACTTACTATATTATAATAGCAATTTTTATGTGTATCACAAATCTCCCTAAAAACCATAAACCTAAATTAGTCTAAATTACATTGCAGATAAAGGTTTTGAACTTGACTCTATTAAAAACATTTACTGGCTTATAAAACATTTACCTCTTTTAGTCCATGTCGTATCATGGATGTGCAGATGGTAGCAGTCAACAATAGCATAGAGAACACTGTCAGTTTAATGATAAAAATAACGTTCATTATAATTTTAGCTGATCTTAATTCTATTTAAGGCCTAATGAACCTAGTAGATGGAATATATGTATATATATACTGATAGAATTGGAAACAGAAATTGTTGTCAACAAAACAACAGGAAGAATAAATAAAAACCAAATGTAAATTATAAATTTAATTATCAGTTTTTTACAAAACAGGAAAACAAGAAGCAAAAATAATCAAACAGCTAGTGGTATCTTTAGTCAATGATTCATGAAAACAGAACAAGACTGTCTGGTTACAGTTAAAGTACAAGATCACACTAGTGGAGATTTAATCTGTCACTAAAAGTAATAAGTGTGTTTTAGCTATAAATTTTTTATTAACGTAAGTAGAGACACCTATCCAAGCTTCATAAACAGTTTTCATGCATATTAGTGTTGTGAATGTACCTGTGTTGTATTCATGCTCTCATGTGTGGAGGTGCATGTATGCTCTCATGTGTGCAGGTGCACAGGAATATATATGTACATGTATATGTTGGCTGCAGTTGATACCAGGTGTCTTCTTTGATGGCTCTTCACCTTATATTTTGAGACAGCGTCTCTCATTTGAGCCCAGAGCGCAGTGGGTTTTGAGCAGTCTAGCTAGCTAGCTAGCCAGTTTGCTCTGAGGAGTCCCATGACTCTGCCTCCTGCACTCTGGCATTACAGGCAGGTCACAGTACTCACTCGGCACATACAGAGGTGCTGGGGATCTGAACTCTAGTCCTAAAGCTTGGGTGGAAAGCACTTTGCCTGCTGAGCAGTCTTTTCAGCCATTCAAATCTTATGGTTTTAAGAAAGACAATAAATTCTAAAGTTCTTCCCTGGTAAATATTCTTGGCACTTCTTGGTGTGTGCTTGCCTTTAATATTTTCTCTACAGATCATTTGGCATAGATCAAAGGATACCTTTTTAAAGACTTGGTCTTAAGTTATAGTTCTGAACTTTAGTGGTCTCATGGTAAATAGTCAAGAGGTAAGTCATAAAAGCACATAACAGTATAGGTGGAGGCTGTTATTGATGGCTTGATTGCATTTATGAACAAAAGAATGCCCAGCTGGGGTTGGAGCAGTGAGAAGAACATATATGATTTAACTTTTTGTTGCTTAGAAAATCTGTAAAATAGTAATGTTACTAACAGGAATCCACAGGCAGGTCCATTGACATTGGGGCTAAACTCACAGCCTGTAGTGAAAGCACACATGGGAAGTGAGGGCACGAGTAAAAGGGACCCAGTACCATTCCTGCAAAAGCAAGATGAGGCCAGTCTGGCCTGCCAGAGACCCTTTCTCAACACAAATAAACAGATGCCCGAAAATGCTGAAATTGACTAAAGCTCTAAAACTGGAGAAATAGCCAATAGACTAGACCTTATATTTTTGTTTCATGTTTAAAAATGTGTACTGAAACTTTTTTCTTCCATGGAATTGGAAGCTACCCAAGGTCTTTGGGGTTCAGATCAAAGAGTTCTTGGCTTCTGCTTTTATAGTGTGGTGAGTTTGAGACAAATTGTTCTGATCCGTCTCCTTTTTCAATATTTTAAATAAATATTACCATGTTTTACAAGACATTATTAGAAACAAAGATAGTTTAGTATGATTAAGTATTGTGTGATGTATTTGCTAGCCATGAGTCCTCATTTCTTCTTGCAGTAATTATAAGGCATCTGGGTTCTGGTCTGTCACCAATCCTTGTTTACATTTAAAAATGATAAAGCATGTAATTGCAGGAAAAAAAACTCAGCAAACAAAGTCCCATATATATCACTGTTTATAATTTTTTAATTTATTTTATTCTTAATTATGTATATGTATGTGTATTTGTGTGTGGCATATGCAGGTGCCCTCTGAGGCCAGAAGACGGAGTTGGACTCATTGGATTTGGAGTTAGAAGTGATTGTGAGCCACTAGACATGGGTTCTGAAAACCAAACTTGGGTCCGCTGCAAGACCAGTACATACTCTTAACAACTGAAACATCTTTCCAGCCCCATTAGTGTATATTTTAAAGAAAGCAGTGAATAAGGAGAACAAGATTATCTTTTCTGTCCTTTCCAATTTGCAAGTTTATACTACAAGAACAACAATTAAAAAAAAACAAAATCCAAAAAATTACATTGAAAATTCTCAACCTGAAAATGACAAAACATTTTGCTAGGGCATCTGAAGCAGGAAAACTATACTGGACAAAAGAGCTCAGTTTTCTCTCTTTTCTTCTGTGTCTCACCTTTTCCTTATCAATTACTGTATTTAGCTGTCTTGAGATGAAACCCAGGGCCTTACACATGCTAGGAGAGCACATCACTGCTGAGCTCCAACCCAGTCTCTTTGTTCCTGCCCTTTAACTCTTAAGCATCTCTAGTCCAGCCAGCCAAGGCTGCTGAGGTTTCTCCCACAGCTCTGTCACCCCTGGTGTCCTGCAAACCTGGAGAAGCCTCTCTCCCTCCCTCCCTCCCTCCCTCCAGTCAGCACAGAGGCAGTTCCCACCACTTAGCTGGTTTGTGTTTAGTTCCTGGCAACTGTTCAAAACATTTTAAGTGGCAGTGGATGAGAGGAAAGGAGATAATGACAAATGAGTGGTGGGTATTGATGACCACTTTCTTGTCTTGTCTGGTGGCAAGTGACCAGTCATTGTTAGACACACCTTTTTGTAGATGTAACCAACTGCCCTATTAAATAAGAGACACAGAGCCAATGTAAAGATGAAAGCCAAAGAGGTCAGAGCTAAGAGTCTTACCCGCTTTTCCGCCAGCTAGCCTCTCCCGCCAAGAGACCTCTCCGGAAAGGGACTACTTCCTGTGCGTTTGCTTTTAAATAAGAGTTCTGTTCTGCCTTCTCATTGGTTGTAAACCCAACTACGTGACTGCCTCGTCACTAACTCTCTGTACAGGCCTCCAAGTCTTCTATGGTTGGTATTGAGATTAAGGGCGTGTGTCTCCAATGCTGGCTGTATCCTTGAACACACAGAGATCTTCCTAGTTTTGCCTGCCGAGTGCTAGGATTAAAGGCGTGCACCCACCACCGCCCTGGCTTTCGCTATGGCTTGCTGATAGCTCTGACCCCTAGGCAACTTTATTTATTAACATACAAATAAAATCACATTTCAGTACAAATAGAATACCACTATACCTTTTATTGAATCTGTTTGTGTCCTGGGGAGATACTGTTGGTCAGACTTATTATCTGGACCACAATGAAAACATACATACAATCAGTGTCTTTTCAAGAACTCTGTCCAATTTTTTCCCAGTGGAACTAAAAAGTAATGTTCTTACAGTTCCCAACGTTGCTTTCCAATGACCAGACTGTTTTGATGTTTTAAAGGTGTTACAGGGATGGGGAAGGATTTGCATTTGCAGGACAAGAGAAGAGTTTCAATGAGGCAAACCTTGTTTTAGATGGTGGGGAAATTAGGCGGAAACACAAAGATGCAAACTACAAAAACTGTATTAAAGTAAAATCATAAAGTATTGAGATACTGTGGCAGTAAATACTTAATATTTAGCATTGTAGAACATTCTGGAAAACAAAACAAAAGGAGAGCCGTATGAACTGCTGAGATATCTCACATTTTTTTTCCATTTTTCTTTATTAAGAAATTTTCTACTCACTTCACATACCACCCACAGATTCCCCCCTCCTCCCAACCCTCTCTCCCAAGCCACCCTGCATCCCCACATCCCCCAAATCAAGGTCTCCCATGGGGAGTCAGCAGAGCCCAGCACACTGAGCCTAGGCAGGTCCAAGCCCCTTCCCACTGCACCAAGGCTGTGCAAGGCATCACACCACAGGCACTGGATTCCTAGAAGCCTGCCCATGCACTAGGGACAGAGAATGGATACAAAAACTAGATCCATCCATTAGCTGCATATAAGAAACACACCTCAACTTCAAAAACAGACACTACCTCGGAATAAAAGGCTGGGAAAAGACTTTCCAATCAAATGGATTTAAGAAGAAAGTTGATATCTCACGTTTTAATGGCTTGACTCATCTCTTTGTGTTTGTTCTCTTCAGGAAAAACTACAAGTATAACTTTACTAGTCTTAGTCAGTTTCTATATGTATTAAAAATTGAGTTTTTAAGTTTTACTTCTTTAAGACCTATAACTAGAGAAAGCCTTAAGGGAAAGAAGTGCTACTGGTTTTTCGTTTTTTCTTCCTTCCTCCCTCTCTTCTTCCCTCCCTCACTTCCTTTCTTCCTTCCTTCTTCCCCTCCTTTCTTCTATGTAGGCTTAGTGACAACTAGGTTTGGACTGAAAATCACAATCTGTGAACAGAAGCAATGACATCCGAAGGTGGCCAGGGAAGCATGGTTTAAACATGTGGTTTTCAATTAAGTGCATCCAGGCCCTGTGTTGGCTCTAACCAGGCCTTTCTGTACTTCTAGCCCCAATCTCCCTCCTACAACCCCACATTTCTTTGTTGGTTCTTGGCCTCAGATATTGTGAACCTTAAACAATTTCGCCAGTGTCTTGAGGTCTTAGATAACATTTCACTTTGTGTTGCTTGGAAACAGGAACCAGGGAAGAACTTCATACACTCATGGGGAACACTTTTGGGAGGCTACAATGGGAGAAGAACACACAAGGGCATGTCTTGAGCCAGATGGATTAGGTCTGCAGCCATAGAGTCTTTCTGCCCTGTGACAGCACTCAGGACTGAAATAGCCTTCCTCGGGCTAGATGAGGAGGATCTAACAGAGTGAAGGCTTCCCCTGGCCAAAATTGACAAGGTTGAGACTTCAGTCACAGCCTCTTCACAAGCTGGTGAGACAACCACGTTAATAATAGGTAAATGGGTAGCAAAGAACCTAGGGACCAGGGAACCCCAAATCTGTGTCAGATTGACAGGAGAGTCACCATCATGTCTCTGGAATTGGAGGAACATTCTGAGCAGAATGAACTGACATGCAGCCTGGGATAGACTGCTCTGAGATGCGGTGACTTGGCAGAAATCTCCCATGGTTGGAGGTGTGTGTTAAACTGGGGAATGGAGCTCACCAGCATGAACTACTCCCAGCATAGGATGAGAATATAATATTAAGAATAAATTACAATAAATGCTTCCTACATGCCAGTCACTATTATGAGCCCTTCCTTTAAATAGGTGTTTAATGTTCACTATAACCTAATGAGGTAGGTACAGTTCTCATTCTGAGTTATTAACACAAAGAAAGATTACTGATGTCACTACAGTTGCACACTAAGTTCCTGAGCCGAGTATTGAATCCAGGTGGCCTGCTTTGAATCTCCATAGTCAATGTTCTCCCTAGATCCCATGCTGCCCTTAACTCAGAATTTAGTGACCACTCCAGAAAATTGTAGACAGGATATATAGTTTCTTGTGGCTTTTATGACAAGTACCACAAACTTTGTAGCTTAAAACAACACAAATTTATTATCTTACAGTCTGGCAGTCTTTAGTGGATTCCATTCCATTTCAAGACACATGAATTTAGTGATTTGTTCATTAATTCATTTAACATTTTTTTACTATATTCCACTGTGTGTATATGTGTAGCAATACATGTGTGTGTGTTCGTGTGTGTGTGTGTGTGTGTGTGTGTGTGTGTGTGTGCACATACATGTGGGTGAATGTATTTATGTATGTGGAGGCCAGAATGTAATGTCCTGTGCCCTCCTCAACCTCGCTGCACTTTTAAAATATTTTTATCTTATAAACCTGAGACATTATCCCCGTTAAAAGCCAGGATGCTGGGCCAGTGAACTGACTCACCAGTTAAAGGTGCTTGCTTCCAACTCTGATAACCTGAGTTCAGTCCCCGGGATCCATGTGGTAGAAGGAGAGAACCAACTTCTACAAGTAGTCCTTTGACCCTACACTCTTGCTACAATGAGTGCAAAGGTGTACACACACACACACAGTAAATAAGTGAAGGTAAAAAGAAAAAGAAAAAAACAACTCCTCGCACCTTTTCCTTTAGCCCCCAAAACCTTACTTTTGCTCTCCATTTTTATTATATAACCAGGAACCTCCTATAAATGGAAACAAAGGAATATTTTCCTGTGTCTGTCTGGCTCTTTCACTTAGCAGGGTATTCCTAAGATTCATCCCTGCTGCAGCATGTATCAGAAGCCCCTTCCTTCTTAAGGCTGAACATTGTTCCTTCATATGTACAGGTGGCATTTTTTTTTTTGCTTTTATTGATTCTTTGTGGATTTCACATCATGCATTCTGATCTCACTTATCTCTCTGTCCCCTCACGTCTCCCCTTGCAACACCCCCAAAACAAAACCAAATTTAAAAGAAAAGCCAAAAACCAAAACAAAACAAAATAAAAATTAAAAAAAAAGAAGAACCTTGTCATGGGAGCTGTAGTGTGGCCCATTAAGACACACAGTGTTTACCCTTTAGTCCATTCATCTTTACTTGCAAGTGTCCGTTGCCATGAGAGTCACTGATCTGGTTCAAGGTCTCTGGTTTCTGCTCCACCACCGATACTGGGCTCTCACTGGGGCTCCTCTTGGATATCCTGTTGTTGGCCTGTGTCATGTAGATCCTGCTGTTTGGGATCTGTAGGATCCTCCCCTTCACATGTTCCAACAGTTCATAGATGTAGTGGATGTTGGGGTTCTGGGCCCGGGTGGTAGCTGGATTGGTGAGCTTGCTAGCTTTCCCTCATCCTTACTACTCAGATGAGCTCTCCAGTACTACCAGGGCCAGCTCTACTGTTTTGCCCAGGCAAGGTGCAGGGCCTTCTCTCTCGATAGCTTTAGGGGGCATTCTGAAGGGGTAAGGGGCCAGCTCTTCTGCTCTCATGCTCTCAGGGCTGGCGCACCTGCGACCGTGACATCTGGATCAGCTCTAAGTACAGGTAGCATTTTATCTGTTCTTCTGGAGGAAGGAGGCTTTTGGTCTGTTTACCTTTATTTCTTTCAGAATCGAGAAACCTTCTCTATATCACCAGAGCCCAAAAGGCAACATAGCACTTCAGCCCTTTATTTTTCCACTTCTTACCCACTCTTCCCGTTACTTGTATTTGAATTTTGAGATGATAGTATCCAGTGTTTAGAGGATACACAATTCAGTGTGCGGCCAGATGCAGAGTAAGATTCAGAACCACTTGAAAACTCACTATTGCATCTCTCCACATTTTGTGCTATTTTAAATCTCAGTCTGTAAAAACAAAACAAAACAAAACAAAAAAACAAACCTAATAATCTATTGCAAACCTGAGTAATGGAAGCCATTACTGCAAGATATAAAGCTTGAAACTGATATCAAAACATCGGATTATATTCTTTAGTCAAACATTTTTATTTGCTTAATGCCAAGGAACAGAATAGAATTTTATAGCTGTGTTATGATTACACATAGCATTTTGGCCTTTATCTCAAAAAGAAGCCTCATAATTTATAGCTCCAATCTTTTGAAGTAGATGTTTTTCATCTTCGTATTAAAACAAAAAAATTGAGGTTTCAACAGTCAATTTAGGTCTGAACTTTAGACTTGCTTTCATTAGCTCAACAATTAAAGTCCCAAGTTTATTTTTTAGTTGTTTTTTGATTAATGACTCGTCACTTCTATGAGTAAAGATGTTTGTTGGCATATTGTTTGTGTGAATGAAATGGAAGTGAGGGGAATGGTGATTTAGCCCCAACCGCTGTCGCTCTGTCCTCACTTTAAACAGCTTTAAATGTGTGTTAATAAGCTATTATTGGTTACTGGGCAGCAATAAGGATTTAATGGGTACAGCTTACATAGGACACATCACAGCATATCAACTAAGTGCTTTGAACGTTATCCATTGACTTGCCAGCCTTCTCACAAAGTGATGAAATGCCTGTCCAGGACATAATTCTTCCACTCTTCTAAGCAGGGACAGCCCTGGAGAGAGAGAGAGAGAGGGGGGGGGGGGGGGGGGGGGGAGGGGGGGGGGGAGGGGGAGGGGGGGGGGGAGGGAGAGAGGGAGAGAGAGAGAGAGAGAGAGAGGGAGAGAGAGACTCATCATTCTCTTACTCATACCTCAGACTTGCTTCTCTTCAGACTTCTGGAGTCCTAGGCTGTAGTGCCCACAATCTCTTCATGTCCCACCCCATTGGTTCAGGATGTGGTCCTCATATTAACCCACCATCTCTGGGTAGAAGGTAAAAAGTTACCCCAGCTCTACAAGTTTCTGCCCAAATTGCTGGCTAAAGGCCAGGCTACCCTGACTCTTGCCATTCTTATTCTTCACAGAGCTCTCCCCTACACCAAGCTAATGTTCTGAAAACACTCTCTGCTTAT
>CABHPR010111515.1:0-13298 GCA_902168415.1 Peromyscus melanophrys
ATCACCACAAGGGAAGACACAGTGGAGTTCCTGGTGCTAAAAGCATGTTCTAGACACTCCTCACATCTTGATGGATCAAGCAATAGAGAAAAAAACTGGAAATGGGGCCCTGCTATAGTCTTTAAAGGTCCATACTTAAGTGTCCTAAATCCATGAACAAGGTTAAATGTTCCTAGGGGACCATAAACTCTCTCAACAGCACCACCAACTGAGTATCACTTGTTTAAACATATGAGTCTATGGGGGACATTTTACACCCAACCATGCTCTTGCCGTAGCTTATGTCTATCTGATAATGCAATATTCATTCCAATAGTCCCCAAAGTCTTAGCAGTTCCAACCCTGTTCAAAGGTCCAAATCCAAAGTCTCTTCTGGGACACAAAGCAAACTCTTAGCAGCGAGCCCCTGTGAAGTCAAATCATGACTTATATCCTTATTCTGTACAACACAGAGTCTCCGTTCCAAACGAGAGAACAGGAGGACAACAAAGAAAGATTGTGTCACAGTGAGGACCCCAAGCCTGCTGTGACAAGTGGTGACATTGTGTAGGCTCCAATGGGCTTGGCTAGTCCCATTCCTGTGTCTCTGAGGCCTCCGGCACACGTGACTTCCCTTGTCACTTAGTCATCTCCCCATACACGGAATTCAGTTCTGTTACATGTTGCCTGGTCTCACTGGTTTTCCTCTAGAACTCTGATGCAGGTCTCCATGACCCCATAAACCTTGAGATCTTTGTGCTTGCAGACAGCACCCGTTATATGACATCAAGTTCCGTGCTCATTTTAAGATAAGCTTATCATGGCCCACTTGTACCATGGATGCCTGTGTGGCTGACCCTGGGAAAATACCCATCTAGGTAGCTGTTTGAACTGTGTGCCCTGGAAGCTCAATCTTAAGCACTTACTTTGAAAGGAGGGTGTTCGTAATGACTTTGCATTTTTACACCCTGGGTCCTCAGCTGGAGGGCAGGACCCTCTTAGGGCACATTTCTTAGTATGCCAGAGCAGTGTGCAGGGCTGCCTTTCAATTGTGCCCATCACTTTAACAATGTATCTGTACTCACCTTGTCTGTAGCATTAAATGCAGCCTCCCAAACTGCATATTTTTTCACAACTTTCTGCTCCACTTTTCACTTTAGAGTATCACTATAAAAGGGGCCCAGGAGCACGGCATGGTCTGCATGTTACACTGTCTTGAAATTCCACTGGCCAAACAAATCTGCGTATTATTTTAAGATCCTGTCTCAAAATTTCTGGACATGGGCAGAAAAGAGCCAGGCTCTTTGTTAAAATGCACCATGAATGGCCTCAAGTTCCAGTAGGGTTCCTCCTCCTGTCTGGAGGCCATGAACACGGTTTCTGCTGTCCAGATGGTATCAGCAGAAACTGATATCATTCTGAGATCCTACCGCACTGGCTCCTTACACTATACTTAGCGCGCTCTGGGCCCCTGTAGCCCACAGCGTCAAACTCCTCCACCTTTCTCCCACAAACCTGTTCCCAAGGCTGCACCACATGGTCAGATTTACCATAGCAATGACCTCACTTCTTGGCGCCATTTTCTGCACTACTTGCTCTCTTCCTTCACAGTGACAGAACATGGCACAGAGCAATGGACAGAAGACAACATTGATTCTGTCTCCAGGAATCTATCGGTCGCAGTGAGGAAAGCACCGTAGTGCTTACAGCAGTGAGGAGCTCCTGGCACAGGCTCCCCACATCTTGGAAAACCAGGAGACAGAAGACAGGAATAGAAGCAAGGCTAAACCTTCTTTAAAGGCATGCCTCTCACAGTCTACACCCGTGAACTTGACCCTGTAATCCAACAGGTCTTATAACCTCCCCCACAGCACCACCAGCTAGGGATCATGTTGGAACAAATGAATGCATGGGGACATTTTCCTTTTCATACAGTGGAGCTTCATTTCTTTTTTCATTTAGATCTTTGGTCCTTTTTATTTCTGTGTATGACATCTCACATGTTGAATGGCTCGAATTCTATCTCCCCCACTCCCAATTTAAATGGCCACCCAGTTGTCCCAACGTCATTTATTTAAAGTCATTCATTTTAAAAATGTTTATTTATTTATTTACTCTATCTGTCTATCTATCTATCTATCTATCTATCTATCTATCTATCTATCTATCTGTCTGTCTGTCTATCTATCTATCTATCTATCTATCTATCTATCTATCTATCTATCTATCATCTAACTCTCATCTATGTATGTATGTATGTATGTATGTATGTATGTATGTATGTATGTATCTGTCTATCTATCTATCTATCTATCTATCTATCTATCTATCTATCTATCTATCTATCTAAGTACTCTATCTGCATGTACAGCTGTTTGCCTGAAGAGGGCATTGGCTCCCATTAGAGATGGTTGTAAGCCATCATGTGGTTGCTGGGAATTGAACTCAGGACCTCTGGAAGAGCAACCAGTGCTCTTAACCACTAAGCCCTCTCTCCAGCCCCTAAAAGTCATTCTTTATCAAATATTATTGTCATTTGTGCTTGGGTCATTTCCAGACTTTCTTTTTTACCCTTTAATTATCAATCATCTTTAATTATGCTTTATTTTAATCTCAGTGAATCAGTGAGCTAGCTGTTATTATCCAAATTAAAAAAAATTTAAATTGTCTTATAAAGTAGCAGGTTTCCTTAGTTTGTTTGTTTGCAGCCATACTTTGTTTTGATTGACTGTCCCTAACTCATTTTTAGAGCTCTTATCTATCAGTCTGCCTATGTGTTCATGTGCCAGTACCAGCGTTAGAACTAAGGAGTCTTTGTTCCCCCGCTTTCTGTCTGTCACAATAGCCTCTCCCCTTCTTCCTGAGCCCATAGCTGCTTCTTGTCCTGGAATCCTTGAACGTTTTGTAAGTGGATTTTGATGTCATATTCTCTGTCTACGAGAAAAAAAATTGTTGGTATCTTTACTGGAATCCCAATAAATTAATTCATTACATTAGAGAAAACAGTATGTGGATGATTTTGAACAATCTCACTCAGGAAGGAATAACTTTCCACATCTAATTTGTTTACATCTGATTTTGCAGTTTTTCTTTTTTCTTTTTCTTTTTGTTTTGTTTTTGTTTTCGAGACAGGGTTTATCTGTGTAATTTTGGTGCCTGTCCTGGATCTCGCTCTGTAGACCAGCCTAGCCTCGAAATCACAGAGATCTGCCTAGCTCTGCCTTGCCTCCAGAAGTGCTGGGATTAAAGGTGTGTGCCACCACCACCCGGCCTAATTTTGCATTTTTTAGGAGTGTTTTCTTTTACTCAGTGTAGGTTTGGGGCACTGGTACATTCATTCCCATGTGTTGTATCTTTCAGGCTGCTGTTGGCTTTGCTCTTCCTTTGCACTTTTGGCTGGTGGTTATTTGTGCATATCAAAATGTCATTTTTATGTAACCTGACATCTTGCTGAACTCATTTACTGATTTGTGTGATTATTGGTTTTCAAGTGTATTTTTGATATAGACATTGATATCCTTTTGTCTATTTAGCGATGCAGGCATATGACCACATCATGAAAATGCAGATAGTTTTATTCTGTCTGCCCCTCCCATTCTACTTTCTTTTCTGTAATTAATTGTATCATCTGATAAATAATCCCAGTACAATGTAAAATGACAACGGATATAATGAGTATTTTTGTCCCAATTTTTGCATTAGTAAGAATCAATTTAATGTTTTTTCATGTAAGAAAACTTCTGACTTTTAAGAATCAGATGTATATGTGTATCTACATGTGCATTCAAGAGGCATAGTTAAGAAAGTATCTTTCAACTATTATTTTTCAGGGTGTAGAGTTCCATCATCGGTCTGCATCCATCTAGTCACCTATCCATCCTTCTAACTATATTCTAAGTCTCCATCTTTGTCTATCATCCCTCTGTCTGTCTGTCTTGTCTGTATCTAGTTATCATCTAGTGCTCTGTCTCCCTTGTTTGGCCTGAACCAGACAGGAAAGTGAAGCTAGTTCATTCGGTAGTGTTTCTCTGGTGCCCTCTACTGACAAAGTCGCCGACCGTACCCGTTGTGGGAAGGGGAAACATTAAAGAGACAGTTGTGTAGTTTGATCTGCTTGGGGAGCCCCCTGGCAGTAGGAACAGAATCCATCCCGTGCATGAGCGGGCTTTGTGGAACCCACTACCTATGATGGGACACTTCTTGCAGCCTTGAGGCAGGGGGAAGGGCTTGGACTTGCCTCTACTGAATGTACCTCCCCATGGGAGGCCTTGCCTTCTTGTGGGTGGGAGTGGGGGGCTAGTTAGGGGGGTTCCCTGGGGGGGGGGGCAGGAGGAGGGAAGAGGGGAATCTTTGATTGGTGTGTAAAATGAATGAAAAATTTTTCTTAATAAAAAAATAAAAAGATCCAGACTTAGATTTGCAGAGCAATGGTGATGGAAAGACTTAGAGCTGATGAGTAATAAATTGATAACTTGCATACCTAATTGTGTAACTATTGTACATGACCACCATATAACCATCAAACCCGGACAAATTGTGTAACTGTTGTACATGACCACCATATAACCACCAAACCCGGACAAATTGTGTAACTGTTGTACATGACTACCATATAACCATCAAACCCGGACAAATTGTGTAACTATTGTACATGGCCACCACATAACCATCAAACACGGATAATTCATAGGGAGACTGTATTGTGTTGGTAATAACCACTCATTCAAATCTCGATTGCCCCACAATTTCTGGTTTAGAGTCCACTCCAGGGCTCCCAGTGCACCTGGTTTTCATGGCCCTTTGCTGTTCTCCTGCCCAGACAATATGTGCTTGTTCCTTTTCTCTCCAGGCCTGTTGGAAGGATTCTGCCTGGATATTTTGTAGGTTTTTCATTTTAGGCTTGTCTGAATTTCCTTCCTGTTAAGTTCAGGTTGTGCAGTGTGGGTCAGAATTGTACAGAAAGAGAGTGTGCTTCTCCGTTCAGCGTATCAAGTATCTGACATGACTTTGGATGAGAAATCCAGCCTCACCTTTACCTTTGTCCTCTGTGTGTTGAGTGTCTATTTTTTTTCAGCTGATTTGAAGAGCTTCCTCTTTATACTTGACCATGTTGTTCCTACCCAAGGTCCTTTGTGTTTCTCTTGTGGACTTGTTTGATTTGTGGGACCTGTGTGCTTACAGCTTTCATCAAGTTTTGACAAAAATGAAACAAAAGAAAACAAAAGTAGACACCAGCCATCTCTCATCAGCTTTTCTCATTGCTGTGCCCAAAATGCCTGACAGAAACGGCTCAAAAGGGGGAGAGAGGTTCATTTCACTCAGAAGGCAGGCATTTCCAAACCATGATCGTTGAAGCCCCTCGTAGGGGAGCTGTAGTGATGTTGACTTCTATGATGGTAGGAACATGTGAAGGAGGGGGCTGCTTACCTTATGATGGGCAGGAAACAGAAATGGAATAGAGGAAGTGGCCAAGGCAAGGTGTGGCACCCAATGACACATCTCCAATGACCTATTTCCACCAACTTGGCCCCACAGCCTACCTATCCTCACTTCCCAATAATGCTAGCTTATTTTTCCAAGTATTTTTCTTCTGCTATACCCACCCTCTTCAGGGGCTCAGATTTCAGGTGATAATGCCATGTGGAAGCCTGTATCACAGGGAGTTTTATTTGTACAGTATTGATTTTATAGTATTCTGGGAAGATAAATAAGAAAAGACTATTCAATCAGTCACCATTGTCCCAGGCCCAATCCAAGCTCCTCCCAGTCTTTTAAAATAATAAGTATCTCAATAGAGAAATTAACTTTCATATTTTTATCCCTCTGTGGTGGTTTGAAAGAAAATGACCCCCAAAGGGAGTGGCACTGTTAGGAGATGTGGCTTTGTTGGAGTAAATATGGCCTTGTTGGAGGAAGTGTGTCATTGTGGAGGTGGGCTTTGAGGTCTCATATATGCTCAAGATACCACCCTGTGTCACAGACCCCTTCCTGTCTGCCTGTATGATGTAGAATTCTCAGCTACCTCTCCAGCACCATGTCTCCATACTCCCAGCCACCATGCTCCCTGGGCATAATGATAATGGACTAAATCTCTGAAACTGTAAGCTGCCACCTCAATTAAATGTTTATTTTTTATTTTTTTTGTAAGAGTTGCCGGGATCATGCAATAGAAACCCTAACTAAGACACCCTCCCTCATCCTCTTTGAAACCCAGTTAACTTTGTTTATGTAGCTCGGTGTAGCAGCCTTCTCTTCAGTGGTTCTGAGTTTTACATAGACTTCCTCTGTTTGAAGTTGTTTTAAAAACATATATTGGCTCCCTACTTCATGATGATTTCATTTTTTGTTCTTAAATTTTTGATTCATCTGGAATTGGCTCAAGGATGAGAAGAATTACACGTTTCCTTTAGTACCTAGTGATTCCCAAACATTACATGGCTTAATAGAATTTTTCCAACCAATTAATTTCAGATGGCACTTTTGATTTATGCTAAATATCCATTAAAGAATGCATATTCTGAGACTATATTACACATGCAACACACATATAGTGTATTTAAGGGTAAGTGGAATTAAGAGGAAGGAAATTTATGAACTTGGTTTGATTATTCTCTGACTTGCAAAATTGAAAACAAAACCAAAATCACAGCCACAGCAGGACAGAAACAGTGTTCTGCACATGCATGGTTGACATGGGAGCACTCTGGGTAGAGGTAGAGGAAACTGCTTCAGCATGCCTGACCCAAACCCTGGGATTCCGCATCAGTGTGTGTGTATTGATTCCGAGGTAAGAACAGAGAATGAAGTGTTAGAATTGATCCCTCACATCTGCTACTTTCTCCTCTGGTAACTCTGTGCCACTCACCCATGACAGACTTCATCTGTCAGTCCTTCCAGTGCACATCCAGAAGTTGCCAGCCCCTCTTCCCCTCAACCTTCTAAAGAAAACCACATCGTTCTAGTTTCAGCTTAGGACCACTCTGTGACCTGGTTGGGCTTCTGTCTCAGGCCAGTCTCCCTCTGAAGCCACACATCCCCCTGTACACACTGCGCTCTGGACCCATGACTGATCCAAGATGCGCTGTGCTTCTGTTCTTGTCAGAAAAAGAGGTGGTATTGTTGACCGGAGTCAGCCCTCTTGTGGTAGCACTGCTTGTTATGGACATGGTAGCATCTAGCACTATATTCTGTGGACTGAATGTCTCACAGATTCATTTTGAAACCTAGTGTTAGAAGCCTATCAGGGCTCCTGGGAGGTGATGAGATCATAAGGGTGGAACCTCCATTTACAGGATTAGTGCCCCTATGAAAGACCCTAGAGAGTTCTCTCTGCTCTTCCCTCCATGTGAGGATAGTGAGAAGGCACCACCTGTGTATAAATCGACAAGGTTTTGATCTGATAAATAGCTCATCAGAATGCAGCTACCCAGGCACTCCAGAGTTTGCAAAAACATCCTTTAATAACTCTTTCCTCTTTCTTGGTGGTCCCTTCTCAATTGTTATTCATTACAAAATATCTAAAAGTAGGGATACTTGGTTGGGTTGGGGAGAACCTGGAGAAGACTGGGGAAAGGCTCTTATGCCCTCCCAAAGTCAGGTGGTACCATGGCGTCTCAGGGCATGAGCTTAGGCTGGATTCATGATTTTGCCAAACAATAGGCTGCTCCACGTGAAGTTGTCAAACATTAGGACAGCAAAGGGCCTGTTGAAGATGATGGCGAGTGGTTCAGCTATCAGGGAAGCCTCTTTGGTGGCAACATTCGGTCCACCCGTCTCATCCAGTTGCAGCACAGCCTTGTGGACCACCTGTGAGAAACACGTCAGAGGTGGGAAATGAGTCCTTGTCATGAGGAAGGAACTGTCCACGTCTCATCACATGGACATTGCATCCATGGAAGGTGAAGCAGCCAAGATGCCCCAAACTGCCTCCCTGTTGGACTAGCAGGCTGTACGCACCACACTGAAGTTAAAGGAAGCAGGTCTCATGGTCTGTCCTGGGCTCGACTTACCAGACCCCAGGCTTCAAGACCCCTCATGCTGCCCACTTAGCTACGGAAACAGCAGAGCTGAACTTCTACGAAGTGCTTTTGCCTCCTCTGCCTAGGAAAGTCCAGGCTGAAGTAGAAAGGCAAGTCCTTTGCTGTTGCTGTGCTCCTTTTAATGATTAAAATTAGATGGAATTCTGAAGACAGCTATGGCTGACAGATCCCACCCCAGGAACTAAACAATACATGACAATCACTGTATTCCCAGCATGCCTTGGTGGTGGTGGGATCTCATCAGCTCCACTTCTCAGCAAGTCTGAAGGTCCCCGAGTGTTCCTGCGATAGGTTCCTGCAGCCAAGCAGAGGCTGAGCTGGGACTGGGACCTCTGTGGTGAGTCTCGAGGATTTGAGATCTTGACCCAAAGTCAAACATCCAACTGTTTTTGTTGCTGTTTGTTTTTGCTAGCTCCATGACCATGTCAAGCTCTCTGCCTTTCCTGGGTTAAGGATTCCCCTGAGCAGTTGGGCTAATGTCTCCCTTCTCTATATAAACTTGAAGCTGCAGTCAGTGGTCAGTGTGCTTTGGGGCCTTAGAACATTCAATCCTTTGGTATTTCTAGTACAGCCATACTGGGAAAAAATCCCTTTCCTGTTTTTCAAAAAGGAAAAAAAGAGGTAAAAGGAGGCTTCTGTGTGGCTTAGCTTCCTCAATGGCTTTATTTATCCACACAGCTCATTTATTGAACTCACATTTCACTAAGTAAGGATTCCATGCACCACCCAGGGCCCTTGTGTTTTGAGGATAGTGGCCACATCTGAGTAATAGAAACATATCTGGATCCCAGTACAGGCTTGGGCACATAGTAGGTGTTCAATCAAAATGTTCAGAATGAATTTATGAATTGAAAACATCAAGCTGAAGACTGAGGCATGCAATTGAGTAGAAGGCATAGTGTGGTGCTGAGGAGGACCATTACTGTGTCCTCTATGTCTTTTTGCCGGGGGCTGCTCTCATTTTTGCCATGACAACTTTGTTTTCCAGTGTCCCCTCTCTTGTGAGGCTTCAGGGGTTGGGTAGCTGCCTGGGCTGTGACTCTCCCTTGTCATGAGCTTTCTGTGTGGTTGTTTTCTTGCTGAGCCTCTGTTTACTGAACTGTGGTTGATGGGGCTTGGTCCTGGGGTTTTCAGCTCGGGATCTGTAGGACCAGTCACAAATGGGCTGTGTTGCTTGCTGTTAAGAGGTTTTTAGTGTAAATTTTGGAGAAAAAGCTCCCAAGACACTTACCTTTAACGGCTTTAGTGGAGAATTCTCGGTGATGTTTGAGAAAGCTGATTGGTTGGTGAACAAATCTGTAATGCCCATGCCTGCTAGTGCATCTTCAAGGTCATAGATACCAGACATGGAGATCTTGGGGATGTACAGCTTCACCCACCTGCTCAAGGTGAAGCAGAAGAAGTTAGAGGGTCCAAGCCTAGGCCTTGTGGTAGACAGCAACATCTCCTTTTCTAGACAGATCTCTTCAGCACAGGCTGACTCACTCACTAGGGATGACAGGAAGGGCAAAAAGCAGGAATGCTCTCTTCCTCAGATGTAAGCTTCTTCTCTGGGTCTTTGAATGACCTAAATTCATCTTTTTTTTCTGGATGATTCCTTTGAGCTGATTATGTCTGTGATATAGCTGGACTGTTGATCAGTCTTTATGGTCTCTGAAGAAGGGATAATAAGAGTGTAGAGAGAACTCCTGGCCAGAAGCAGTAGTCCTGGCCAACCTACACAAATGATTCTATGCCCCGATAGCCAAGTCCTGTCCCCTCTGCTAATATCCTTATCACAGCTGGTTCAGCCTATGCGCTGTTAAGACCTCTCATGGTTGATCTTTATTTTCAAATGACTGGACTTCAGAATCACCTAGGAGACACACTTTCAGATATATCTATGAAAGCATTTCCAGAGAGGTTTAACAGAGGAGGGAGGACCCATCCTAAATGGCCTGAGTTCTGCTATGAGATGGAGAAAAGGGAAATCAGAGGGAGAAGCTTCTGCTTGTTTTCATGTCTTGCTGGCAAATTCATCTGACCTTTCACCTGCTCTGTTGCTGCCACCACAGCTGCTTCTGTCATCTTTTGCTGCCATCAGAATCCAGCTTTTCAGACTTCTACTATGGAATGAAGACCAACTACTCTACAGGAATTCCCTAGGTCTTCAGCATCAGCTTTGGACTGATGAGCCATCCAGCCTAACGGATTGAGAAGCACCTGGATTTTTACCTCAACCAGGGCAAGACTTCCATTCTTGGACTACCTAGACTATAGTGGTGTATAAACCAATCTAATAAATCTTCTTTAATATATAAAAATGTAAGAAAAAAGGAGCTGAGAGGCCTGATGAGCACAAGTATTTGATCTTCCTGTTTCTTGTCTATGGATGCAATATGACCAGCTATCTTACTTTCCTGCCATCATACCTTTCCATCACAATGGACTGACTGTATCCTCTCTTAACTCAGAACCCAAAATAAAAACTGCCTTCCATTAAATTGCTTCTGTTGAGTATCTGTCACAGCAATGATAAAACTAATACAGAAAATTGGTACCAGTAGTGGAGTTGTTCCTATGACTACCTGGTTTGTAGACCTTTGGAAATAGTTTTGATGAGGAATTTAGTAGAACTTGAGCCTGTGGTCTAGATAAATCCTTGAGTTTGATAGTAAAAGCTGGTAAGAGTGTGCAAGCCAGATTGCTAATAGAAATGCAGGCAGTGAAGTCCTGGATCACGAGGTTTCATCTTGAAAGGAAGACTCTATTGACAACAATCAGACTCCAAGCCATCCAGTTTACATTATGTGGAAAGTGTGGCTGTGTTCTGTCCGTGTCCTAAAAGTTTGGATGAGGATGAACTCAGAAGCAGTGGACTAAGTTGTTTTGCGGGGGAAATTTCAAGAAAGCATCATCCAAGTTGTGGTACTGTTATTCCTGACTGAATTTACCCAGATTTACAGGAAGAGGTATCAGAAAATTAGAGCAGGAAGGTGTGAAAAATGTGTAGTTTGGTGAGGAAAGGAATTAATGCTAGTTGAAGTTGAGGACAGGATGGGCTTAGATAAACTGACCATATTATAGTTAAAGAGATTAACATTGTTATTGAGAACCAGAGACTTTGCACTGGGACAGTAAGAAAAGAGCCTTGAGTGCAAGTTCCTACTTACTCATCAAGAGCGCAAAAGACCCATTTGAAAGGCTATCACTTGAAATGATAGAGCCTTCAAGGTACCTGTAAGAAAATTGCTGCCTAGGAAAGGATCTTCTGAGTCTCAGACACAAAGGCATAGAGAGGCTACTGCATTTGTGATCCAAGGGCTGACATCTCAAGCTAACAGTAGAACTTGGCATCACCCACATTGGGAAATTTGGTAGGCATGAAAGATGCAATAATGAGGAGTCATAGAAGCTGGCACCAACTTTCCAGGAAGTCTCTGAGGCCAAGCAATGTATAGAATAGGTTTCCTCTGCGGAGTTCCTGAGCAGGCTATGTGAAGGTGAAGCCTCAGTTGCAGTGGAGATTCCAGGATGTTGGATGTGACAGGACCTTCGGGTGACTGTCAAGGATAATTGCAGATGTGGAGTGGAATCAGTCCAGGAGAGAGACTACATCATCCACAGGCAGCAAAAGGGAAGCAGAAGCTGTTGGGGCCTGAATGAGGTCACCAAGAGGCCTGGACACAAAACTGCAGGATGTTGCTCTTGTCCTTTTGGATTTCAGTCTTGCTTTGGTCTGTCTCCTCTCTCCCAATTTTATAATTGGAAATTTTATTCTGTGATGTTGTATATTGGAAGTATGGAAACTGGTTTCTTATTTTACAGGGACTTACAGTCAAGATATTGCCTTGAGTCTCAAAAGAAGCTTTTGACGTTTGAACAGTGTCAATATGGTTAAGCCTACTTAATTTTTAAAGAAGTAAATTCATTTTGCATTATGAGATGGCCATGCACCGATGGGGGCCAGAGTGTGATGTGATAGTTTAAAAATGTTGTTTTTTTGAGTATTAAGTTGTCAAGGGGTAGACTTGTGATGATTAATCTTCACTATTGATTGGATTTTAGAACCAGGTAGCAGATACACTTTTGGGTGTATTTGTGATGGTGTTTCCAGAGAGGTCAGTTGCAGAGGGAGGACCCGGATATATGTGGGTTGGGTGTCCTGACTGTGTGGAGGGGGCAAAAGGGAGCAAGTGTTCTGCTGATTCACCATAGATGGGCCCGGAAGCAACAGAGCCAAGTTACTATGGACTGAAGCCTTTAAAACTGTAGAGAAAAAGACATCTTTCTGTCTCTTTCAATGTCTCTCAGGTATTCATGACAGCAATGAAGAATGAAATAACACAAACAAAAACTAACATATCTCATTCCTGGTACCAGGAATGGGATCGTTTTCTGTGAATACCTGACAATGTGGTTCAGAAGTCTTGAGAACTGGCTTGAAGAATTGGAAATGTTTGGAGGTTGAGCTAGAGAAGCTCTAGAATTCTGTAAAAAGGAGCCTAACATGTAATTAGGGAGGGGGCTCAGAAGAGCAAAATGCTGATGGTCCCCTGTAGATAGTAAAGACTGCTCAGGAAGTTTCAAGTGAGAACAAGAGCTGGGTAGGGAATTGAGCAAGAGGAAGATCATGTTACATGCTGACAATCAAGTTATCTGTACTTTGTCCATGCCTTGAGACTTGCATGGGGCCTGGATTTAAATGTGATGAATAAATTCACAAAGCATAGGAGATTTCAAGGCATCCCAGTATCATGCCATGGGTTCTGTTGGCTGCTTTGATCAGATTTACAGTGAGAATTGAGAACAAAAATGCAGAGTGGAAGGATCTCAAAAAAAAAAAAAAAAAAAAAAAAGGACAATCTGGTCAGAAGAAGAACACGTTAAAAGTTGTGAACAAGGAGGGGAGGGTATGGTTGCTAAAGACATTTGCATGATACCCAAGAAATGAGCCTGAGCCTTGTGGTAATCCTTAATCTCAGCTACTGCAAACCCCACAGCAGGAGATTGAAGCGCCAAAGCCTGCTTGGCATACAAAATGAGTTCAAGGCCAGTCTGAGTAAACCCACCTTTAAAAGGGAGGTATTGGAAAAAAACGGCCCAGTGGTGAGTTTAGCATGCAGAGACCTCAGGTTTAATTCCTAGTACTGAATTTGAAAATGAGATATTTTCAAACAGCCAACTCATGCAATGAGCACTGGACCCAGTCCCACTGCCTGGATGCCTCCCAAACAGATCAAGCCAATCAACTGTCTCACCCATTCAGAGGGCCTGATCCAGTTGGGGGCCCCTCAGCCA
>CABHPR010111516.1:0-12871 GCA_902168415.1 Peromyscus melanophrys
GCATACAGTCTAGTTGTAGTCCAGTGTACCCATCTACCGTTTGGGAGGATTCATTGAAATGCAAATAATTGGCACTTGGATCTTATAATCTGGTGTTTGTAATGAAACAACCAACTATCTATTGGGGTGCAGACAGAGGCAGTCCCCTGGGCTATGACACCTGACAACTGGGGTGCAGAGGCAGTCCCCTGGGCTATGACACCTGACAATTGGGGTGCAGACAGAGGGAGTCCCCTGGGCTATGACACCTGACAATTGGGGTGCAGACAGAGGCAGTCCCTTGGGCTGGGCCACCTGGCCATCACCTCTGGAGATGGAGTCTGTTTGTTTCCAGCCCTGTTACATATGATTTATAGAGAGACTAAAGTAGACTGGAGGACACTACTTGCTTTCCATTCACACCGTACATCAGCTAAAACCCCCAGGCCTCTCCTCACTTCCTTGAGTTTAATTAAACCCCTTTTATTGTTGTTATTGTTACTGTTACATTAAATACAACAAACAAGCAACCATATAAAGTTTCATATGATGTTTTCCAAATCCAGTAATTTTCTTTTCATTTCAAGTATACATTTACATCAGTTCTGCTTAAAGAGCTGGAAACACTGACAGCATCATTTTCCTTGGAGGAGCAATGGCATTTTCCAATTCACTCTAGCAACCAGGAAAAGAATAGAATTGTAAGAATAACTATCACAAACACAGAGAAGCTAGGGGTTCTACTGAATGAAGACAAGCATCAGCAGCCTGCGCTCACGGCACACAGATCCTAGATGGATCTATGTGCCTTTACAAAAAGATGATGCTGGACAGGCAAGAAATTCAGACAAACAGACTTTCCTTAGTTGGGAAAAGAGGACACCATCTTGGCTGGAAATGAAGAAAAGCTGTGTACATGAAAGACAAAGGGATAGGAAATAGTAGTTTGTGATCCAAGTATACCTCTAACTTGATGATCTTGAAACTATTATTTGGCTGGCTGGTTTGCTGCTCTGCTGGTTGGTTGGTTGGTTGGTTGGCTTTAAAGACAGGGCTGCCATACATCTCTGAACTTACTATGTACCTCCAGGCTGGCATGTAATTCATAGTACTCCTCTTGCCTTGGTATCCCAAGGGCTGGGATTACAATGTGAGCCACCACACCTGGCATTGAATCCACAGTTAATCCATCCAAAGAAGAAATAGTGATCCCCTCAGGGTATTCTCCCGTCTTTCAATAACGCTGCTTCCTTCCTCAGAACACCCACAAGCCACACCTACTCTCACTTCCTTTATCCTGTTTCTACTTTTCCCAAGGCTAGAATGGGAGCTAAACTAGAATGTAAGAGAAAAGAAAGAAAGAAATGGTTTCTACAGAGAATGAGTTCTCCAGAGAACATTAGCTATAGAAACAAATCAATTTATCAATTGTTCTACACTACACTGCCCTCATCTCAAAAGTGAAAATCAGACATTTCTAAGGTCCAGGAGGAGAATGCATGTGCGGTTTCTGGTGTCTCTGAGAAGCTCCAAGCAGCTCTGCTGTTGAGTATCTGGGGCAGAGGGGAGAGAGGGGCAGCCTCCGGAGCCCTCTGCATCCTCTCTCCCCAGACGTTTTGCAATTCCACCACACACTAGAGCGCTGAGGAGCGTGCCAAGTTTAGATTAGCATTTAATGTTGTTGTCTCTCCCGTCCCTCCAGGTCTTTAAATTGGACACAGGGAAGCAGCAGGCCACCTTTTAATGGAAAACGTTTTTCTTGCTAAATTTGTATTGCTTTCCAATTTAAGCCCTTGCCATTGTGTTCCCACAAATGACACAATTTAACAGTGCATGGGCGGATTCGCTAGAGACTGAGATGGTTCATGAAAATATTCATGAGAGAGGTGTGTCATTTTCCCCCGGCGCTACCCACTGCACCCAATTTAGAAAGACAAACTCTCAGCAGATGGGGCTCCTGGCCTCTTTCCAATACGTGATTTGAATTATTCTTCAGACATCACAAATCAAGAGGCTGACTGAAGCTGCAAATAACTTTCTCTGTTCCAGAGACTCAAGTGACATGTTGGGGTGAGGCAGGGCGTATGTTATTCTGCCTCTTAATGACCTGTCAGAGTATGGGAGCTGGTGTAAGAGCTGTTTGGGGGTTCCTAAGGTTGCATCAGTTTTTTCTCGTTTCCACTTACCTCTCCAGTGAGATGGGCAGGGGCTGACCCCTAACAATAGTGCAGTGGCCCAGAAGAATTTACGTTCTACTTTCAATCCAGTTCCTTAATGGTGAACCACCAACATCACACAACTCATCAGCCAAGCCATGACTATTTGGACTGAAGGAACAATGGCCAGCAGTGGCCCCCAATCTGCACTACTGAACATTTTAATCAGTGTCCTCGGGGACGGCACAAGGAACATGCTCATTAAGTTTACATGAGAAGCTGGCTCAGAAGAGGCGAGGGCAGCCCCTGAGGAAATGGGATGAGCTTGCTGTGGCCACATCCAGCTGGATCCTTTGTCAAAAGCAGTGCCCCAAACCTCAGTAAGGAAAACATGGGCAGCATCACAGGAACGGAGAGACGCCATGGAAACGCATTGGAGCAGCCAGGAGCTCCGAGGCCAAAGCTTAACTGTGTTCGCCGCACTCAGCACATCACTTTGCTTTTATGTCTCAGGACCTCTTAGTTATCCACCTATGAAAACACTGCCCACCACCCAGCACCAGCCACCAACTGGTGTTACATAAAAATCAAACTGCGGTCCTTGCTTCATTGTGTGTGTGTACACATGCGCATGGAATCAACATTAGATGTCCTCTATTGCTCCCCACCTGGTTTTTTTAAAATCACAATAAACCAAATTTATGATTGCATAGAGAAATGCCTTGAGTGAGTTAAAGAAGCCTTCCCAATCGTCTCTCTTCATGCTAGCTCAAGGCAGGGTCCCTCACTGACCATGGAGCTCACCGGTTGTCTAGACATGGCCGGCCAATGAGTTCCAGAGATGTTCCCGTCTCTGTGCGCTGCCCCCAGGGCTAGGGCTATGGATGTGCACATCCCACCTTTTACATGGATGCGGGGGGATCTGAACTCAGGTTCTCACATTTGCATAGCAAGCATTTCACTGAGCCAGCTCCCCAGGCCCTGCCTTCATTTTTAAAATAAAATCACCAACCGCATGCATTCCAGAGAAAATCACCTCATCTGTCTATGGTTGAAGGTACTTTTTGAAAAGTCTTACAGAGGATATTACACTTGTAGAATGCTGTTTCTATTTCTTGTAGAATACACATACACACACACTCATGCAAAGACACACACTTATTCTTCTTATACTGCCCTACAGCAATGGCCAAGCATTGAAACTTCCCTTCAGAGCCCTGACCTTGATCTTGGATCCTTAAACCACTATAAAAGAATGGGCTGAAGCTTGGGAACAGTCAAACACATATGAGCAGGCATTTCTAGTATGGGGCTGGACTTAGCTGTCTGTCTCACGGCTGCTGACAACTCTTAGGGTTGGCTGGTAGCAGTGCCAATGAAGCCCATCTGAGGAAGCCAAAACTTACGGTTTACAACATTGAGAGTGTCAGTTTTGTTCTAAATGAGCAATATTAAGTTGCAATAAAAATAATATGAATCGGGGCTAGAGAGATGGCTCAGAGGTTAAGAGCACTGGTTGCTCTTCCAAAGGTTCTGAGTTCAATTCCCAGCAACCACATGGTGGCTCACAGCCATCTGTAATGAGATCTAGTGCCCTCTTCTGGCCTGCAGGCATACATGCAGATGGAACACTGTATACATAATAAATAAATAAATCTTAAAAAAAAATAGTAATAATAATAATATGAATCAAATGTTCTTCATCAAAAAAAAGGAAGGAAGGAAGAAGAGAGAATTTTGTCGTTTCTGGAGTATAACAAGGTCTACGGAATTAGAATGCCTCCAGTAAAACCCTATGGGGGATATGAAGATGGACCACCCCACAAGAGCCCTGCTGAGACATGTACCCAGCAAAAAGAAAAAAGGTTCCTTTGGCTAAAATGTATGGACATTTTAGTGAATGAAATGCTGACATTTCCACCTTCATTCTGTGTCTATCTTTTTTCCTTAAGCTGAAGACACAGAGACAAGTCATCCTTAACCTTTCCTCTCAAGTCACCTTAGATTCCTAGAACAGTAGGACAGGCATCTCATCTCATACACCTCATAAAGGCAGTTATCCCCAGGGGCTGGGGCCCGCACCTTAACATAGAGGTAATCATCTTGTAAGAGTCAGATTAACAGGACTTTGGGGCCATCTTCCAGAATGAGAATTGAGACAAGCCACATGTGGACCAAGTCTGTTAAATTGTGCATAAGACCCAGTGCCTCCTACCTCAGTTCTTCCTCTGTTTAAACCTAAAGCTCATGAACCAGACCAATGACTCATTGCAATGGACAAAAGGGGAGACTGTGTGACACACCATGGCTCCCAATGCCACCAGGATGAATGAAGAAGAGGTGCTGGAGAGGTCAGAAAGATGGAGGAGGGAAGAGGTTTTTTGTTTTGTTTTGTTTTGTTTCTTTTTGTTTTTGTTTGTTTGCTTGTTTTGTAATATTATTCTTTATATTATTATTTATTCTTTGTTATATAATTCTTTACTTTTAAATTGACAAAAACTATATATCATTCTATATAATGTTTGGAAATAGATTGAGCTGATTAACATATAGATTATCTCACATTCTTTTTTTTTCTTTTGAGCGAGAGAACTTAAGGTACACTTCCTTAGCCATCCTCACATATAAGATGCATTGAACTCCAGTCACCAAGTGTGATGTAATGTCTCCTTTTTCCGAATTTATTTCTTTTTATTTTATGTATATGGATATTTTGCCTGCATGTACGTCTTTGTACCACATGTGTGCATCACCAGAAGAGGGTTTGGGGTCCCCTAGAACTATAGTTGCAGATGACTGTGAGCTGCCATGTAGGTTCTAGGACTTGAACCCAGGTTCCCGGGGAGAGCAGGCAGAGCTCTTAGTCCCTGGATCATCTCTCCAGCCCCTAATATTCTCTTGAAATTCTTTCTTTTACCTGTAATTTTTCATCCTTTTAGCAAAATCTCCGCAATGCCTTGTTTGTTTGTTTTGTTTGTGTTTGTTTGTATTTGTTTTGAGACAGGATTTCTCTACATAGTCCTGACGATCCAGTAACTCTCTATGTAGACCAGGCTGGCCTCGAACTCATAGAGATCCACCTGCCTCTGCCTCCCAGGCATGGAATAAAAGGTGTATACCACCACACCCGACTTCCAATGACTTTCTTGTTCTGTGTTTTTCTTAAAAGCTGGCCTGAATCATTTGAAGAAAGAAGTTACATGATAATAAATTAAAAGGAGATAAGATCCATATATGGCCAGGTGTCTTTAATAGTGCCATACAAATATGTTGTTTGTGTTCATGTTCTATAGTTTAGCAATATGGTTAAAGAAAACAATATGGCAGGGGTTTGCATCAAACAGTATTAGAATTAGATATGACAACTCTCTCATAACTTGGGAGGCTCCACAGACACTTTGAATCGCTTCTCTGCCTTTGGCTAATCTCTATGTGGTGTCTAAAGCACTACAAAGGGGTCAGCTATGAGAAATATAATATTTATCAAATATAAAATTGGCTGCAGGGTTGGGGATGCAGCTCAGTGACAGAGTGCTTGCCAGCTGTGAACTGGGTTGAATCCCAGCGCTGTGAAATAAAGGCAGGGAGAGTTTAACCGAAAGTAACAGCTGTAATACAGCTCTCCTTACATACAAAGAACAAGAGCGTATCATCTCCTTATGAAGGGAAATCTGGGTTACGTGTAAGAGCACTCTGTAAGCAAGCTATCCTGGATTTGAAAAGCCAGCCAGATGAGATTTGTGAGTTTTTCTCCTCTGTGCCATTCAGTTGAAATCCTGCTGTTCAGACCATTAGCTTGAAGAACACACCCTGTTCCTTTCTCTTTCCCTTTTCCCCTCAGGTTCCTTCTTGTGCCTCCTTTACCTTCAAACTTTCCCCTGAAGCACCTGCCTTACAACAGGATAAAGTGTAAATACTGAAGTCCTGGGTCAAGCCAACAGCACTTAAGAAGCTAGCCTGGGCTACATAGCAAGACTCTGAGACAGTCAATCAAGCAGTCAACGTACACATTTTATTTTTTAAGTTTTAAAGGATAAAGTTTGGCTCTTTGGGGTGTTAGTTAGTTAGTTAGTTAGTTAGTTAGTTAGTTAGTTAGTTAGCTTGTTTTTAAGAGAGATTTGGAATTAAGGAAACTTTGGGAAACGGCCCACCTAGACAAACCTATACAGGGCTACTCGGGAACAGACTGACTCTTTCTCAAGAGAAACACGAAGTCACTCAACCTGATCAAAGGCTACTCGGGAGCCAATGGGTTGTAAAACTAAATGCAGCTGCAGGTCGTTCTCTCTAAGTGTGGATTCACGAACAGAGCTCACTGTCTGGCTTGTGAAGGATTTAGAGGCTCAGTTTATTTCCCATCAGCCTTGAACAAACACCTCCCAGAATCTGTTTTCTCATCTGCAGGATACAGGTCATCACACCCACCTTACAAAAATTATGGTGTGGATTAGACAGTGGAGACAGAACCTTCAGCATCCCTCCTAGACCCTGCAGCCAATTTGTCTTTGCCAAATGATCCTGCTCATAGTTACTGCTAAGGGAAGAGTGCTCTTCAGAACTGAGACTGTAGTGTTTAGATTAAAGACTGTTTCTCCCAGGGACTTACTGAAAAGGGACAGATCGGGCACTTCTTTAGTCTTTATTATAGCAAACACATTTGTATTCCATATTGGAAAGACGGAATTTCCTATGCCTGCTGTTAACAGCTTAGCCTATGCACACTGTTAATGGTTGGTTTGTTTTGAGTTAATCCCCAACCACTGTGTCCCTGTGTACTGGGGGAGTAAAAGGTTGATACCAGCAGACACAAACTACACTTGGCATTTTAAGAAGTGCCTGAATAGTGGGAGAGTAAAGATGGGGGGGGGGGGAGCGGGCATCAAAATTAACATATGAAAGAAACCAGTTAGCAGAGAGAAGGCCTGTGTCATGTAACCATGGGAAAGGCAGGTGCTCTATAAATGGCCTATACAGGGTCATGTCTAATACTTTGGGGGTTTTACCCTCAGTTCACCAGCCCCTCCCATTCTTGGAAGTGCTTTCTCTTTCTTAATGAACTGTCTATGCTTCCAACCATATGTCCCGGTCTAACTCTTTGCTGTGGAACACAGGAACCCGGACACTTCAACAGGCATCTTTGGGATGTCCTTGCAGGTACTTAAGACTCAGATCTGCACCTGTTACTCTGGAGCCTAGACATCCACAGCATTGGGCAAGAGCGGTGGGACTCATCATTAGAAAAGCCCAGAAGTGGCTGGCCACTTGACCAGAGAGACAAAACCGTGCTCTGGAAGGAGCCTTTGTTCCCCACCCCTACCCCTCACCCCCGTGAAATAGGCTGGTTAGAGAGGAGATGGCAGGCAGTCTTGATGCTTACATTTTTGTTTTGAATGCTAATCTGCTGCCTTCTCAGATCACAGACTAAATACAGCACAACTTAAAGATTCACTTCCTGTCTCTGCTCTGTGACCTTTCCAGTGACAGGCACCATGAGCTCCGCCATTCCAGCTACACTATTGGTTAGAGTGACAGAAGCAATCAGGGAAGATGGACACTCATGGAGAAATTTTAACAGACTTTTACAGAAAACCACACACTCCTCATTTAGGACCACAGGGTACCTAAAATCAGAACGAAAGCCTAGAGTCTCTGTCTGCCTCCTTTACTGGGGTGAAGGCACAGCGATAGTCCTTAATTTCATTTCTGGAGTCACCTTGCCCCTTCATAGGCACTCAGATGAGGCAATTATCTGTGATAGTGAAGCTGCATCTTAATGGAAACAACCTCCCCCCCTCCCCCAACTCCAAAACACCTTTTCCCTCAAGCAGAGAGGATTTCTTCCAGCTACCTGGAAGAGCCAAAGTTGAGACCATAGTGGGTAGGACCACACTTTGACCCAAACTGCTTGAGTATGCATACTGCTTGCTCCTTGCCCCAATTCATATGAACCCAAAGTTCAAGTCAGTACCCAATGACAGGCTTGGGGTCCCTGGGCCCTTTTATCTGTTCCTCTTCATAACGAAGCCACGTGGACCAAATCTCATTCAGCTTTGTTCTTTTCCTCACCTCTTTCACTGGTATATTGGGATGGGTGACTAAGCCTGGCTCACTGGGCCACTGGAGCCCAGGTTTTTGCCCTAAAACGTCAGTTACAAACTTAGCCATTCAAGGGCCAGCATTCAAGGGCTAGGGAGGTGGCTCAGTCGGTCAGAAGCTTGCTGCACAAGCATAAGGACCTGGCTTCGATCCCCAGAATCCATGTCTGCTTCCGGTTGCTGTGATAAACCACCTTGACCAAAAGCAATGTGAGGAGCTAAGGATTATTTCATCTTCCACTCACAGGACACAAGTCATCACTGAGAGAAGCCATGGCCGGAGCTCGAGCAGGAACTGAAACTGGCTTCCCTTCAACTCGCTTGCTTCCCTAGCCCAGACCCACCTGCCTTGGGAGGCACAACCCACAGTGGGCTCAATTAGCAGTCAAGAAAATTTCCCACGGACATGCTCACAGACCAGTCTGATCAAGGCAACTCTTCGACTGAGGTTCCTTTTTCCCAGGCAACTCTAGTTTATGGCAAATTGTTATCCGTTAACTGAAGAGGTAGACACAGGCAGGTTCCTGGGGTAGGTGGGGGTGGGGAGTGTCTCACTGTCTAACCAGCCTGGCCTACTCAGTAGCTCCAGGTCAGTGAGAGACCCTGTCTCAGAAAACAAAGGTGGATGGATCCTGAAGAACTACATTTGAGGTGACCTCTGGCCTTCACATGAACTTTCACACAGGCCATACGCATCAGCTTACATATGTGTACCCACATGAACACACGCATGCATTCCCACACTCACACACCAGTTATACACTCTAGAACAGAGTGTTCACTGCTTTAATCCTATGCTAAGCTAATTAAATAATGAAAGATTGTGTTACTGCATAGAAAAGACACATGATTTCTAATTTTAGATCCCCTTACACTGTAGTAAAGAACGTCTGTGAATGTTACATGGTGGTTGTTATAGCAACCACAGTCATATGTAATGACTCTACTAGGGAATTTGTCATTGCGAAAATTTTCCATTCTCCCACCCCTTTCTTAATTTTTTGGTGGTGGGATAAATCTACAAAAAAAAAAAAAAAAATGAGGAGAAGAACAAAAATCTGGCCCGAGATTTCACACACAATTCTTCAACCAGAGCCTCTATTTCCTCATGATGGCCTTCCTGTCAGCCAAGGGTGTGGGAGGAGCTGTCAAGGGAAACCACTCTCTTCCTCGCCAGCCCCGTCTAAGGAGCCTCGTCCAGGAGTAGCTGCCGGGAGCCTCGGTGCTTCTAGTGTTCAGCTGGCTGCCTTACTCCATCTTTGAGCCTGTGCAGCGATACACATCTCAGTTCAAGAACTAATGGCTCCTAAGAAAGTTCTTCCAATGGATCACCACTGAAAGAATATTTGATGCTTTTGAGTTTGTATGTTCTATGGGCAAATCTCCCTGAAATAAAAAAAAAATAGATGAAAGATCTGAAAATATTATAAAAATCATCCAAGTAGCCTGTGTTCCCCCAGGGAAGGTTTTGCGTGTTGTATATGAAATGGCACGTTAGATATCTCTCTGGGGGGGTGGGGGGGGGGACAATGGACTCCACAATTGTCCTTGCTACACTCACAAGCTCCTTTGTCTACTTACCTCAAGCTGAGGGTGAAATGATTACATATTAAAATAAACAAGCTGCTACCTGTTCCTGCCACTTGCACCCAGATTTTGTGTGTAAGATCTGTTCAAGGATGATGAAAGAGCTAAAAATGAAGGTTTGAACTAAAACAACATGGATATTGGTTCAAATTTTTAACACCAAAAGATATGTGGATTTGACAGATTTTTTTGGAGCAAGACATTTAATCACTTCCCATTTTTTTGACTTACTACAGAATGCTATACTCTTGGTAACTGCTACTGTCCCAGGACTTTGGAAGCATTGGCTTTTCCACAGATAACAAAGGACATGATGTTAAGGAGGAATTTTGGTTATCTCAGATCCTGCTTGAGCATCAAAGGAGGGGACCTCAGAGTCTCTACTACCGAATGTCAGACAGAGAAAGTGGTTGTCCTGGAGGCCCTGCAGGTGCAAGGCTGAGCTCCAGCAGAGAACTGTGCAGCCTGAGAAGGTTACTTCCAGTCTTCAGCTTCCCTCTGCTCACTTGTAAGAGAAAGACTTGGGTTAAGAATCAGCTAATTCTGACTCCATTCTTCACCCAAGGAGAACCAGGCCAGGGCCCAAACTCACAGATTCTCCCCTTGGAAAGCAATCCACCACATTCACGTGGAACTCAGGACAGTACCAGCCCCTGCTAGCATGTAAAATTAATAGGCACTTCTTTCACAAGGAATTCAATTGAGAAGCTTCTGAATTCTCTTTAGAGAGTTTATTTCCTCCCACCTCTTAGAATTATTTAATACATTTTAATGACATCCCAAATGGCTCTGATGCCAGAGGACCAGCAGTTTACCCTGGCCCCCTGCCCTAAGGTCCCCATTGAGGGTCCTTTCATGTATCAGCTGTGCTCATTCAGGCTGCAAATGAAATGTGGCAACCCAAGAGCACAGGGTCAGGAGGGATGCTCCATTCGATAAAGGTTTGCCAGGATTTATGCCTCAAACACCACAGACTGAGAGGTAGTAAATATTTATAAAACTTCATAATAGTGCAAAAAAGCTGATGTGCAACATCTGATGGAATACCCATCATCCTACATGGCTAGGGTCATGACTGATACTCAATATGAATGTCATAACTCCCGAAAACAAAACAAAATTCTAGTCCTTATGAACTGGGCATATACCAATATATATCTATATACACACTTTAAAATTTTTAATTTTCTTTGTGTGTATATATGGGGGGGGGTTGTGTGCCACAGTGTATATGTAGAGGCCAAAGACACCTTTGTAGAATTGGTTCTCTCATTCCCCTTTATGTGGGTTCTGAGGATTGAATTTAGGTTATCGGGTTTGTGTTGCAAGCTCTTAACCCACTGAGCCATCTCACCAGTGCAGCCCCCCCACTCCCATATATATATATATATGTGTGTGTGTGTGTATATATATATATATATATAAAACAGTAATACTGCAATCATTCAGAATGTTAATTCTTCTGCAGATAAAAAGACAGTGAAAATCTCACCATGACCTACAAAACCTAGGAGCAGCAACTGACTACCTTTGGTCCTGTGACATTCTAAATATTTGAAGTGAGCAGGCAATAATAGATGCATGAAAAAGACTGAGTTCTCAAAAGATTAAAGTGTCTGCCTTACGCAGTACAGCTATAAAAGTGGACATGGATTTAGTGCGATTTAGTGCATCAAGATCATCAAAACTTGCTGGGTGTGGTGATGCCAGCCCTGGGGAGGGTGGGACAATATTAGGAGCTCCAGGAAAGGCCATGCTGACCTACACCGAAAGACCCTGCCTCAAAAATAAAAATAAAAAATAAAAATAAAACAAACTAATGAGCAACAGCATTATCTATTTGGAAACACGCTTGTTTTTGAAAGAGAAAAGCTGAAGTCTAAAAGCATTCTCCTGGGGCCTTCAGGAAGGCTTCCAGGAGAAATGTGAGCCTGCCCAGGACCACAGAGGCAGAAGTAGCAGACTCTAGGGATATACCGTCACCTACAGAAACATCTGCTAGCTCTATCTCAGTAATGAGAAACAAGTAGATAATGAGAAAATATTCACCTATTAGTTTAAAATATAGGATACTAAATGAATATTTTATCATAAAAATGATTAGCAAGAACTAACCAGAGAGTCCTAGAGTAAATAATTCATTTCTCCATCCCTTGGTGACTCCACATTAAAATATATTTTTAAAAAAATCAGTGGAGCTGGGGTTGTGGCTCAGTTGGTAGAGTTTTAACCTAGCACATGGCCCTAGATTCAATAAACTGGTGTGGTGATGCACACCTGTAATCCCAGCACTTGGGAAGTAGAGGCCGATCAGGAGTTCAAGGCCATCCTCACCTACATAGTGACTTAGAGATCAATCTGGGCTACATGAAACCCAGTCTCAAAAACAAAACATACAAACAAACAGAGGTATAGTGAATCATACCTGTAATCCTCACACTAGGGAGACAGAGGCAAGAGAAGGTAGAGAAATCCAAGACCAGGCTGGCCTACATAGAACAAACGTTGTCATAACACAAATCCTGTACCTATGGCTCCAGAAACTTAGGAAAAGGGGGCAGGGAGACTGTAAGAGCCAGAGGCCCAGGAAAGCTGCTCCGAGACTGTGTCTCCTAGAAATGACAGGGAAATGTCACACAAGATACCTCAACAATACAGCTGCCTAAACAAGACCTGAAGAACACCGCCAACAGACCAGCTACCACAGAGCAGGGAGATCTCAAAGACCTCAGCTACCACAGAGTGGGGAGATCTCAAAGACCTCAGCTACCACAGAGCAGGGAGATCTCAAAGACCTCAGCTACCACAGAGCGGGGAGATCTCAAAGACCTCAGCTACCACAGAGCGGGGAGATCTCAAAGACCTCACTCCTAGACAAAGAGCTACAAGCAATATGGACTGCTGAGAGAGGGATAAGTTCTCCAGAGATGAATCCCCTTATTGGTTACCCAATACCAAATGGTCAGCCCTGAAATCGTTCATGTACAAATAACACTGACCTAACTCAGTAGGTTGTGTGTGTGTGTGTGTGTGTGTGTGTGTGTGTGTGTGTGT
>CABHPR010111517.1:0-10410 GCA_902168415.1 Peromyscus melanophrys
ATGTGTGTGTGTGTGTGTGCGTGCGTGCGTGCGTGCGTGCGTGTGTGCGTGCGTGCGTGTGTGTGTGTGTGTGTGTGTGTGTGTGTGTGTATCTGACTGTGGGCTCTACACGGCCATACTTCTTTGTTCCCTTGAGTACAAACAACCATTTTTCTACATCTTTAATTACATGGTGCGATGATTAACATTAATTTTCAATTTGATGAAGTTTAGGATCACCTAGGAGATAGATGCTAGATGTGTCTGAGAGTATTTCCAGAGAGATTTAACCAAGGAGGAAAAATCCAGCCTCAATCTGAGCAGTAGCACGCCATGGGCAGGGTCCCAGACTGCTCTCTGGTACTCACTTGCCCAGCTTCAGAATGCGGATGTACTGTTACCAGCTTCCCCACTGGCTATCCCTCCATACTGCGAGCCAAAATATGCCGTTCCCTTTCAAATTGCCTTTATCAGGAATTTTGCCCCAGCCACTGGGAAAGTAACAAATACACATGGTATTATGGGTTAAATTCTGTCTTTGGGCCCCCGATATTCATACGCTGATATCTCAACTTTCATCACTTTGAAATACAAATACATTTATAAATAAAGTCTTCAAAGTGGTGATTAAGTTCAAATGAAATCCCTAGGGTAGGGCCTTAGCCCAAAATGACCTGTGTCCTTGCGAGGAAGGTAAGAGATGCCAGGGAGTGTTCACAGGGGAAAGCCCAATGTGAAGTCAGTGGGAAGGCAGCCATCTGCAAGTCACAGAGGCCTTAGACAAGACATACTGCATGTGTCTCAAAGTCCTGCTTTCTATTCAGCCATCTTTGTCCGTTGCAAGAGTATCTGCTCTGCTGCCCAGAGACTTTGTCCTGTCTCTTAACCTCCACCAGTAGGCTCCTTTCTGGCCTGATCATCCTCATTCGATTCCTAAGCACCACATTCAACACGGTTCTCTTGTTGCTGGGATGCTAATGACTAACGCTTGTCCCCAGCTGTGCACAGGTGCACACAGGTTGAATGCCCTGGAAACTGCCAGGCCTTTTTCTACTCCGAGAGGCAATTTGCTTCCTCTGAAAGTCCTATCACGCTGTCTCTCTGGTTACACATAAGCAGCTGGGACTTCGTGTGCAGGTATTTTTGTGTGTGCTTATGACTGTTACACCATCCAGCCTCTTGGACTCCAGTGGAACCCTCTGAGGAATGTGGCCGGCGAGCTTACTCCCTCCTTGCTGAGCCTGTTCCTGGTTCAGGTTTACCTAAATGTGCCGTGTGTGTAGGAAAAAAAGCTTTTCCACTTGTTATGCGGATGTTCCCAGATATTGTCAGATTTGTGAGCAGGGGACATCTGGACGTCTGGCTGACCCTAATCCTGCATTTGTTTTGTTTGTTTGTTTGTTCTTGACTCATGGCACTCAAGAGCATCCTGAGACTAGATTAAATAATACTGTCATTCCCATCTATCCATCCATCCATCCATTCATGCATCTACCCATCCATCCTTTATCTATTTGTCCAATATTTATTGAATATCTCCAGTGATTAACAATTATACTAATGAGTGGGAGTTTAATGCAAGCTTCAAGTCTAGAGGATTCAGAGAAAATAAACATCGCAATAGGAGGAGAGGTGTGAAAGCTCACCAAGGTCTGATAGTAAGCTCCCCACTTCCCAGAAGTGGTGTCCATATGAAGACCTAAAGAAGGTCAGAAGAGGAGAATGACAGATGACATGAGAAGATAATGGCTGTGCAGTTGCTCTGCATAAGACTCAGGTCAGAAAGGCTGGGTTACTTGGAGAAATGAGTCAGAAGGCGATACAGCGGAGGCTGAGCGTGAGGATAGACAGTGTATGTGGTGCCGAGGCCTAGAACCTGTTACTGGGTGGGAGGTAAAGATTTGGGAATCACCACATACCACATTTACTCAATGGGCAGATCTGCAGGGATCCTCCAAGCTAGTTAGGGTAAACAGGCAGCAAACAATAAGGTTGCCACAGGAGCAGCGGGATTCAAGAACGAGGCTATCACCTGTGTAAAAGGGGCTGAAAACCAAGATCATCACTGAAAAACAGTGCCTACTCAGCAGGTCGGGGAAGGTCAGCGACCTCTGTGAGCTGAGAGGCTTCCTGGTGGTTCAAGTGTGGGAGAGGTGTCTTGGGGAGTGAGGAAGAGGTTGAGGCAGTAACGTCAGAAACTTGCTGAAGTGCTTTGGCCCTGATAGCAAGATGGGAGCACATTTTAAGACGGAAGCAAAGGCAGCATATTCAAATATGGTGAGCTGTAGGGCCCAAACATTCCATTATGGGTGGGGTGGTTGGCTTTCCAAGGAGGGCAGTGGGAAGTGTGGCCCACTCAGATGTGATGTGGCGGCAGTGACTGACCTCTAGAACAGACTGTGAGAGTAGAATTGTACCCCTTCCACATTCTGGGTGTGACCTTCAGCAAGGGCTGAACCTCTCTGAACCTTGTTGCCTTGGTCTGCAGCAATAGAACCTATCCTACTGAACTGTTTTAAAAGTCAAATGAAATGATTTGCCTGAAGCAACAGCCCTGTGTCTGTCAATTACTAATGTGGAGTTCCTATTATACTGCAGGAGGGTGGCTGTAGTGCTTAGGTGGTCTGTTGGGAGTGCAGATGTTCCCTTCTGCTCTGATAGGGCCTATTTCCCTGCACACCACACCACATACAGCCCCCGCTGATCTCTGTTCTCCAGACTGTATTCACCATGTGGAGAGCCTACAGCATAGACCAGCAGCAGGGCACACCTACAGGAAACCCAGCTTGTCTGAGCGGGTGACTCAGGAAACCACAGCTCTGTGACTTCGGGAAAGCCCAGCCTCCCTTTCTCTGAAGGCAGAGCTGTGGTTTGGGGACTGTCAACAGAGCTACTGGGGCATTGCATTCAACATCTGAGATTCTTTAGTTTTGAACATCACTACAATGTCTGATGTACTGTAAGAGAGTGTGTGGAGGGGAGAGAAGGCAATTCCTCACTTTCCAAAGCAGATGCTATGTTTTGCTTCCTACTTCCTTCCAGTGGGCATGGCTGTCCTCCAGTGGACTTTTCCCCATTGGAATTTGTTAAATTAAATTTGGCTCAAGGTGAGCCTTTAAGCAGGGAACTGAGCCCTAACTGCATTAGGAAACTAGCTGAAAAGCTCACTTCAAAGCAATCACCAGCTGAACCCCATCCAGTTACAAAATGGGGACTTCCATCAATCACAGGTGGCTTACTGTTGAAACTTTGTTCAAAAATGGCCAATGTCAGACTATAACTGGCCAGTGGAACTCCATTTCTGTATTCTGTTCCTTCTGTCCTTCCGTCCACAAATGCAGTCAGACTCCCTTGCAGCTCAGGACCTCTCTGAATCTCCCAAGAGACAGTGGATGCTGCAATTGCAAAGACATGAGCTCTACAGAAACAAACTGGTCATAATTTTGACTTTTAACATGTTGGGTCAAGATGCAGGTGTATAAGTGAGAACTTTGTAGTACATGGCCACCAGAGGGGAGAAAGATGTTCAGGGTCACACAGAAAGTCTCTTCAGGCCTCTTGGCCTCATATTCCTTTCCAGTCTTTTTCCCATAAGACATGGGAGTTTAGTAGTCCATCTACTTCCTTCACTTTCCATGAGTGTGACCTACATGTTCACCCAAGATAATTTGCATTGCCGGTGGGGCGGGGGCGTCAAGTCCTCCCTAGATATTGGAGACTTAGCAAGATAGAAATACATCTCTGCCCTTATAGGGCTTATCAAAGTGAGGGCAGACAGATAATAAACTTATTGAACAAGTAAGATAGTTAAACCTCTGTAGGAACCATTTTCTCCATAGAACATTTCTAGATTTGTATAAAATTCAACTTCATAGACAGACTATGTATCTTTCAGTAGAATTTTTAAGCCAATAGCTACACATGAAAAAAATGTATATTTTTGACTAAAAAGCTCAACAAGATATGAAAAGCTCAACAAAGATATTTAAATAAAATGACTTCCAGAGATAATCTTGAGTTACATTTCCGTACGATAATAGAAGTCTGATTCAGGCAGGTTTCTGAAAAGAAAGGCTTGCACTTGGTCTGTGTGCACCGTTCATGCTAGGCGAGGAGAAGAGCTCCAGCACATCAAATCTGACTCTGGGGGACATTCGGAAGCAGTGCTGCAAGAGCTTTACACTCAGACATCACAGATTATTATTTATATACGGGGATACAGGCTGCTTATTGGATTGTTCCATTTGAAGAAGTTGATTGGAAGACTTAGATGGATGGGAGCTACATTGCAGCTTTCCCCAAGACTCAGAGGAACCAGGCTCTCGTTTATGAACACTTCTATGCAGATGGACGACTTTCCACATCTGTGTCTGATGGTAAGAACGCCAGAGGGTGAGGAGAGTTATGAAACTTGAGGTTCTGTTGTCCCAACAATGCCTGGAGACTCTGCTTGCACTCTCCTCATTCCTGTAGATGAACCTTGTGGGGGAGGAAGTGCAGAAAATGGGTGAGTCAAAGACATTTAGCGGGACACTATGGCTCTGTCTTGATGATCATTGCTACTTGGAAAATAACTTTTGAACAAGAAGTGTAAAATGATGCCCCATTAAGATTAAGTTCAGTCAACATTTTTGCCAGGTGGCCCAAGCATATGAGGTTTTTTTTTTTTTTTTTTTTTTCCTCCTTCTTGAATGGTAACTATGGAATTGTAGGAAGTGTCCCAGAAAGGATTTCCTTTGGTCATTGTTGTTTTTTTTTCTCTCAGTTAAAAAAAAATGTGTTTGGTGCTGAACTAGAAACGCTCTCTTTGAGTTCGGTAATGCAGAGTTTAAAAGGCCAGGGCAGGATCTAGGTCACAGCCTTGGTTTCCTCCTTGATTTGGGCCTTCATAGCCTGTCTCTTTAAATATTGAGAACAGAGCTCTGCATTCCTTCCGGCTTTTTCATTCTTGGTTATATGAGTGAACAATGCTTCCCTCGGATCTGCACAAGGGACATTTTACGCAGTGGGGCAACCACAACTCAAACTTTATCTTTACAGGGTACTCTGAGTCACTTAGTCCCACCCTCTTTTCAAAGCTGTCTCACTCCCAGTGGTGGCTCAGTGAGGCCCTGTGGGTCCTGAGTCTGGCTGGCTGGAGGAGGTGTCCTCAGAGGTCACCAGGAGACAGAAACCATGGGAGGCACCAATCTATGAAAATCATTACAGTCTGAGGAAGTGGCTCCCAGGATTATGGGGGTCTGCAAATCCAAATCCCACAGGACAGACTAGCACGATGAACACCCAGGCAGAGCAGATATTGGAGGGCAGGTGGAAGGTCCGTGCTTTAGAACCCCTCTGTTCAACAGTCTTTGCTCCCTTCAAGGTTTCAACTGCTTGTGTGAACCCTGCCAGCATGAGGGAGAACCATCTCTTCTACTCAGAGTAAACCAATTCCTATTGGGCAATGTCATCCCAAACCTCTGTCATAGAAACATCTGGAGTCTGGTTTGTCAAAGGAACTGAGTGGCTATGGCCTAGCAAACTTGACATAAAATTAGCCAGCACTGTGGGGTGCAAGATCTAGGATGTGATATATGCTTGTTAGTGTTCAGAGAGTGGACAACTCACAGACGCACACACATCCTGAGACAGACTCACAGACACACACACACACTAACACCGACGCACATATATACACGTGCACACAGACATGAATACTCACACAGATACACAGGCATACACACACATACACATTGACACAGACAGACAGACAAAGACACAAGTCACACAGATACAAACAGATACAGAGACAGACAGACAGACAGACAGACAGACACACACACACACACACACACACACACACACCGAATCTTGTCCATGGAAGGAAAGGAAAAGCAAGCTTTGGATGAAGACATTTTCTCCTTCCTTTATGCCCTGGGAAACCAATAGGGAAAGTACATGGCACCTGGGCTTCAGTGACTCATTAAGAGAGACCCTGGCTACAGACCTTTCGAATGCTGTGAGCCAGCTTCAGACTTCCTGCATTCCTGTATTTGCGTAGGGACAGGAAGAGGCAATTAACTACTGTGTACAGATGAAAAGTCTACACAGACACAGAGGAGGCAGTGTGGCGAGATGTCAAGGTGAAATCCTAGTTTGCTGTGTAACTGGGAAAGTTACTTAACCCCTCTGTGTCCAGTTCCTTTATTTGGAAAACAAGAAATAAGGAAACCTATACTTCATAGGCTGCAAGCACTGAATGAGGTAGTAATTGTAAGACACTCCCTTACAAGATCGCTTGATGCCTAAGTCCTGACAATATGAAATATTATATTACCATCAGTACAGTGCGTTTGAACCATGCGTATGCACACATCACATATGGTTATTAAGCCACAAAAGGTAACCTGGACTTATGGCAAATAAATTAAAAGCAGGAATCCTACCTCAAAACCCTATGAAGGTACCATGCAGAGCATGCCAGATACTGCCTATAAGAGTATCTATTTTTATGAAACAAATATAAAATAGAAGAGACAAAAAAAAAAAAGAGTATCTATTTTCAATATGGTGGTGGCACATGCCTTTAATCCTGGCACCTGGGAGTGGTGTGCAGAGGCAGGCAGATCTCCGTGGATTCCAGGCCAGCCTGGTCTACAAAGTGAGTACCAGAACAGCCAAGGCTACACAGAGAAACCCTGTCTCAAAAAACCCCAAATCAATCAATCAATCAATCAATCAATCAATCAATCAATCAAAATAATTATTTTCTATGGTACTTCATTAATGGAACTTCATTGGATAGAATCCAGGCTATACCTGCTTTAGGTTAAATTAAGGCATTTGAATGCATTACAGAAGATGCTGGCCTGACTTCGCAGTCAGTTCAACATAACGGGCTTGTGAAGATGAGCAGCAGCAGGATGCCTTCTGCTCAGGAGAGGTGTGTAGGCAGCCTCTACCCTCCCCTGCTCGCCCAGGAGGTAATGGCCGCTTGAGGCTCAGGTGCCTGTCAGCCTGCTGGAATGAGAGCTACCCACCACACAGTAATGAGAGCTGGCTGGCCTGTGTGCGATCGGCCCCTTCTCTCAGATAAATGACTTCACACACGCTGCCAGCTTCATGCTCAATTAATCTCAGTCGAATTGATCACCCGGCTATAAAGAAAACCGTTAGCAACAAAGCAAAACTTCCCAGAGAGCTTTTCCAGGAGGAGGAGAGGAAGTGAATTGGTTTTTTAAAGAAATTAAGATGATGAACGGGGTTTGAGGAGAACTGAGTGGCAGCCTTCTATCTGCTGGGCGGACTCGACACTAAGGGGGAGGGCCAACCAAGCCATTGCTTTTTCACCTATTTATCTCAGGAATCATTAAAAGAATAACATTTTAAAGAGGCAAGTGCTTATAAAGTTTAGCCTATGCTAGATTTGACTTTAAGCTAAGAACCGTTATGTACATGGTATCAACTTATTTAGCTACCTGATGGCACATGAAGGTGGGTAACATTAATTTTTCTGTGATTGCAGCATTCATTTCTTTATTGTCATTGGTATGGGAAAGCACATGACGTGTGTTTGTGTACACTTGCCATGGCACATAACGGAAGTCAGAGGACAACCGTGGAGCTGGTTCTCTCTTACACGGGTTTTGGGGATCAAACTCTGGCTATTACCCACCCACGTCACTAGTCCGCTGTTATTTTCTGGGTAAAGGAATGGAAAACAGATGATGTAGTTGAGCCATTATTACCAATGGCCGAGCTGAGCCCAAAGCTGTGGTCGTGACCTTGGCTCTGTGCTAGGTGGTGCGTGACTTTCAGGACCTCAGTCCCGACTGTTACCTCCGGTTCAGGTGCTCTTGGCTTAATTCAAAATCTTACTTTCATATTGAAAACACCATGTGCATACTCTTTTATGAGATAACTTGGGTAGAGCTCATTTATTTTAGAGTAGAAAAATCATTAGTAGGCAATACTGAAGGAATAATACAGAAGAAATAAGAATTATTTTTACCTCTTCACCTACAGGAATGCTTTCTAACACTGTGCCTGTCCTTGATTTTCTTCTTCCATGGTACCTTTTCCTTTCAAGCAACAATAAATCCAGATGAGACGTAATATTTTAAATATATTTTAACCCAACAGTGAAGTGTAAATGTCTTCCTACTTACATAGATTCATTTCCACAATACTATATTTCAGCTCTTAAAAAGAAGTCCACCATATGGGCATGCTACAATTTACTTCACTACTTCTTTCTTTTGGACGATTGTTTCCAAATTTAGAAATGAGAAATAGGATTACCATGCAAATAACTGATAAATATGTGGAACAATGCCAATGTTCCCAAATGTATATTTGTTTTAAAACATCATGTTGCACATTAAAAATGTATTTAATTTTTATTTGACAAAAAATAAAAATAAAGAGAACTAGGGATGCTATAAATACCTCATAGCACAACTCGTATGCATATTGAAATATCTTAATTACATTGTTAGTATTAGTTTTTAATTATTACTAATTTCTATTGATTCAAAGTGTTTATTTAAAAAGTATTACCTTTTATCCATTCCAGATACTTATCTATTAACGGAAGTGATCAAATCATTCGGCTAATATAACTATGTAGTTAGTTCTAAATTTCCCATGAACATGAATCTTGACTTCATTAAAATTCTATGCATTCAACATTGAGACTGTTATGAATAACTTCCTAATTTTTTAGAAGATAATGGTAACATACAGATAAATATAAGGGAGATGGCATGCTCCTATACATTCTCATCAGACTTCCCTGTAACTTCTACTCAAGATGCCAGGGTTCAGTGACTGCAGCACTAAAGGGCATCGGTTTCCACGTCCATGTGTGCTTCAGGGTTAGGATAACACTGGACTTCCAGACAAGTTTTCTGTCCTTGGGGCGTAAGCATTCATTGACCTTTTCAGGCAATGCTTCCTGAGTATCTTACATGGCTTTTCCATCTCTGGAACTTCCTCTCTAAATCTGTTTGCACATTGTTTGAGATTTAGCTCTCTGAGATTGCCCAGATAACCTGAAAACCTTTTGCCCTTAAGGATTAGCAGTAAGAAAATTAAACTACAACCAAAGACTAGCTAAGCTCCATGGTATTACTGTTCCTGGACACCTGTCTCCTTTTGTGGTGCAATATAGACCCTTGTCCCCTGTCTTTGGTTCTCAGTGGATAGGAAAACCTCCCATCCAGGACAAAGGGTGTTTCTTGCTTGCAAATCTCTTTCCTGAGAGATTTGGTGGAAGTCCCCCATGGGTAGCAGCTAATCTCCTCTGTATTCACAGACCTGCAGTCTTGACACGTGCTTGGGGGAGTCAGAGGCAGGAGAATATCCGATTCAAGGAGAGCTAGGGCTAAAGAGTGAGTTTGAGACTATCCTGAATCACATACTGAGAACCTCTCTCAGAAAGAAAGATCCCTTTCCCGCCCTGGTCGGGTTCAGTAGCTGCGATTTGGGTGTTTTCAATGCTTTCGGTCAGGGAGGCAAGAGTGGAGTGATTTTACAGCCAGCTCAATATACAGCATGACACCTACCTGTCTTCTGGAAGAACAGGGCCCTGCAGGGTTTTAACTTGACTAATGTGGTGTGTATGAATGAAATCAAGCCTGAAGTATCGGGATTGATGGTCTGATGATATACTCTAAGGATGGTGGACTCCGGGGGGTGGGGTTGCTTATCACAATTTTACATAGTTTAGATAATGTAATTCCAAAATGTCATCTTTCTTTTTATTTCCCTTGGTCAGTCACATAGACCAGAGTTTAGAGAACCTATGGACAGCATCAAAACTCCAGGGCTTTGCTCTGAAAGGCTAAACAATTATGTGAAAGCAACCGAATGGAAGATAGAGGCCCCGAGTGTAGACAATCCCAAACAGTGTTACTAAAATGAAAAGCCAGAGACCCAGAGCCACAGACATGTTCTCTAACTGCTGTGTCTTTGTCTAAGTCTTTTAGTTTGCCTCAGGATCCAACTCTTACCACTTACACGTGGTTCTTTTGGTAAAATATATTTCTCGGCTATTTTTCATTGCCTTTACATGTAGATTTATTTAGTGTTATGGAGTTACTAATTAAAATGACAAAGATTAAGTTTTTGATATGAATCCTCAAAATTCTATCTTACCCAGTACAGGCATATTTGGAGAAATGGCCTGTGGCCTGGGGTTTGGGGGAATACTGGTAATGGAAGAGAAAGCATTCCCTAATGTCATGACATTTTTCATCATCTCTTAATGTCATACTTGTGAGGCCAGTGAATGTCCATGAAGTAGCTTTCCACTCCCAGAAACTTGTGTTTTTCTGAGCATCACTAGCTTTCCCTATGATATCAGATGGAAGTGAATATGCCTAGTAATGACTTAGAATCTAGGATCCACAGTGTGCCCAGTAATGACTTAGAATCCAGGATCCACAG
>CABHPR010111517.1:10420-21181 GCA_902168415.1 Peromyscus melanophrys
GAATCCAGGATCCACAGTGTGCCCAGTAATGACTTAGAATCCAGGATGCACAGTGTGCCCAGTAATGACTTAGAATCCAGGATCTATAAAAAGCTATGAGGTAGAGAGCCCAGGACACTGACCACAGTTAAAACCCAAGACTATTCAATGCCATGAACATTGAATAGATTCTGAGACTTCTAAAATTGTGCTAATTATACCTTGACTCCTTATTTTAAAAATTAAAGGAGCTTGTTTTTTATAAAAAGGATATTACATAAGTTTGAGTGAAATAAAAGGGGAAAATTCTAAATCTAAGAAAATGAGTCTATGTATGTGTTAATTGTATGTCATTTGCCTTGATTGAGACTTAATTTGACTGTAGGCTTCATGGAAGGTCAGACAAAAGTAAACAAGACGTTACACCATGCTTCGAGTTGGAGGAAGCAGCTCTGACTGGCCCCAGGGAGGATTTTTGCAGGGCGGTGCTAAGCTTTGAGTCTGAGGTCTACCTGTATCCCTTCCTGGAAGAATGATCCAAGGCAAGTTACTAGCCCTTTGTATCACAGTTCAGAATCCTCCTTACTGTCAAATGGGGTCCACAGGAATGCTCCTTCAAGGTTGTTCTGAGGACCAAACGGGAAGCTTGGCAGAGTGTGTATTGTGTGAGGAATAGTCGAGATCACCTGAGTTCTTTGGGCGGGGACACGGTTAAGTCCAGCACGATGCATTTTCACCAGGCCGTTCTGTGGTCTTCCTTGGGTCTTGACCTAGCCACACTTTGTCAATGACCCTGCAGCTCTCAGTGTGATGGTGTCTTCTCCCAAACTACTCCTATGGTAATGGCCACATGGTTTGCTCTGGCTGTGACAGACATGTGGACAGAAACCTGAGCCTTGAGGCTCAGTTGCTACCTACACCACCTCTGCCTTGTTATCATTATAGGAATGTGGACCCTTGCCCTGTGGCCTGAGGAAAATACCAGATTCTGAAACAAATTGTATCCACTCTGGATACTATGGACTTCTGTGTATCTTCTATGGAAAGATACATGTAATAAGTGAGAACTGAAGTTTAAAAACAGTAATAAAGCTGAGCATGAGGGTGTTCATGTGTAATCTTAGCACTCAGAGGCTAAGGCAGGAGGATTTCTGGGATTTTTGAGGCCAGCCTGGGCTATATATTGAATACTAGGCCAGCCAGGGATACATAGTAAGGCCTTGTCTGAAAGGAAAAATGAGGTATAATAAGAATAATATAAATTCTGGTTTTGTTGAATAATACCAATGTCTTATCTGACTTTTTTGAAATAAAGAATATGCTTGTACATCTGAACATTGAAAGCATAGTATTCACATCTTTCCAAGTATAAATTTAAAAGGCATATCCATTAATAGTAAGTGGTATTTTTTTGTGCTTGTGTGCACACCAAAGCCTGGGTTGGTCCTCGTATAACTGGTGGCCCTACGTTAGAAGAGTATGGCATCTCACATGGTACAAATGCAAAGATGTCCCACCCTGGACCTTGGGTTGGGCTGAGGCTCAGTGGACGGTACAGGCAGTTAACAGAAGGGACACTGGCCTGGCAGGTCAAATTCCCCTTCTAGATTTTCAGACTTTTAGATTGAGTGACAGTTAGCACATCATCCACACTGAAGAGTATGAGAGTGAAAGGAGCTGTTATTCATTCGGTCAGGAACACAGGCACAAAAGCAAGCATATGGTCACAGTCCTTGTGGAGCTGTCCAAAGGTGGATTGTCATTGTTTGTGGATTTGCATAACTTGTCTTCATTGAGAAACACCCCCTGCGCCTGCCACCCCCCACCCCTCCCCACGTCCGCCAGTCTCACAGCACAAATGCAAATCTCCAGGTTGGTCAACCTCTGGCAATCTCTGCTGTGTTTGTTTCCCCTTTGAGGATTTTATAATGAAATTTTTTCAGCAAAGTAGCATTACAAAGCTATAGAATATAAATCTCTCAAACCTTATTAGATGCTTGGCTTGTGTCCAATCACCTATTCACTGAGCAAAAAGATAGTCATGGCTCATATCTCAGACAGTTGATGGGAGCCTTAACTGAGATCATGCATGCAGAATGCTGTGGTAGTCTGGGGCCAGAGCAAGTACCTGCATAATTTTTTGTTATCACTTAAAATATCATTGTAATTATTGTCCAACAGTAAATATTGATAAGACAGAACTCTTCTTTCTAGAATTTCTGGGGCACACAGAAATAATAAGGTAGAGCAAGATCAGTGATAATAAAAAGTATTTTTGAAAGAAAGAAGCATTTACAATAGAACTTACCAAAAAATGCACGTTATAAGCTTGCGCACACCAAGGCTACACTCAGGACTAGTTGTACCCAAAGGTGGAAGAGGCAGAGGGGTGTGGGACACAAGAATAAGAGGGCTGATTCTTTGATTACCTTAAGCAATAGCAAGAAGCATGAGTCTTGTTTCCAAAGAAGAAATTCTTGTGTTTTGATTTTCTGTTCTCGTGTTATAATAAGAGAATTTTTGTTTTGCCTTGAAAGAAATCTAGTACATAGATAATTGCATTTTATGACAGTAAAAATGATAGTTATTACAATTATTTTTAAAATAGTTTATCATAGTAGTTAAGGGCCTGACTTTTAGAGCTCAGAGCCTAAAGTTCAGTTCTGGTTTTACTCTCACTGGGGATGTGACTTCAGGGAGCTGACTTCGCCTCTTTGGGCCTTAGTTTCCTGATCTGTCAGGAAGCTATTAGCTAGATTTCCTTCAAGGACTTCACCTGAGAGGTAAATAGTCGACTCAATGTAAGTAGCCCTCAGTAGAGCTTGGCACAGTGAGTACCCTCTAAGTGCCACAGAAGCTGGGTAGCTGGGTAGTGTTGACTACCCCATCACTCACCAGGTGTTACACCAAGATGTCTGAGCACAAGAAGGAAAACATCCTTTGCAATGTGCCTTTGACCAACAGATAATCGCCAAATCTTAGCTCATCCTGTAAGAATCAACACAAATTCATCTTTGCCCACCAGCCTGCCTGCCTCTGTTTTCACCGCTGTTCTATCCCTTTGGCTCCAGTTGGCATCAGCCAGCTCATGTTAAATTCTCAATCGAGTCTTGCCTGTCTTGTGACGCTAAAGCTTGGTCTCGTTTCTACTGCCAAGCTTTCTGTCTCGTTTTAATCCCTTTCGGGGAACGATCTATAGGCTCCAGTGGAGGAAGAGTCAATGTTTTCAGCGAGCGCAGCCTTCAGATTTCTGAAAAGTAGTCAAGGCAACTGTCATTTTCACCTGCATCAGAATTGTCGCACCCAGGGACCTCCAGCAAGCCAGTGGGAAAACAGTGTCTCGGCCAGCTCGCTGTGTAGCTTCCAAATCAGTGATTCTAAAGTCAACTCAAAGCAAATGCTGAGATTTTGCGCTGCCAGATTGACATCTGAGTTGATTTTGGGACAAACTGAGGGCATTTTATGGGGCCAGATTTTTTTCCCCCTTGGTAACAATCTCCCCATGTCCTTGTTTGCCATTTGTGTAGCCATCTTGTGCCCACTAATTTTAGCTTATTGAGTCTAGTTATTGAGACATCTTGGTCTGGAAACATCCTGGCCTTGTGGTCTGTCTGGAGCTCAGGGACAGCGCTGGTGAACGTTCGGTTTTGATGAGTGACTAACTAAGGACCCAGAGTTCACTCTTCTTTCGTCTCCTTGAGGTGGTTCCTCTCAGTCGTCTCTCTCCAATGCCCTTCAAACGTCCACAAACACTCTGAGGTTGGCTTTTCCTCGGATGGCTCTAGAGCACTTTATCGTGTTGAGTGGTTAATGCTGGGACTGTGACCCTCAAGTCTCTTCCTTACATGATGCAGCAGAGGGTTTTTTTGTTTTGTTTTGTTTTCTGAGACAGGATTTCTCTGTGTAGCTTTGGAGCCTGTCCAGGGACTCGCTTTGGAGACCAGGCTGGCCTCAAACTCACAGAGATCTACCTGCCTCTGCCTCCTGAGTGCTGGGATTAAAGGCGTGCTCCACCACCGCCCACGAACAGAGGGTTTTTTTTTAAGGTCACTGTCTCCCACTGTCAATGAGCCATTCTATTTTCTTATGACAAAATGTCTTTTAAATGAAGTTATTTGTGTGTGGGGTGTGTATGTGTTGCATTTAATTGGCTGTTTTTGATTAACCAAGCTTGAAGTGGTTTTTACTTTGCCTTTCAGACATCTTTGCCTTAGATGAGTGTGTTAAAATGCTGGGCTGTATGGTATAAGGACAGTATTTGGCACAGTGCAAGTAGTGGTACTTAATTACTGTTGGTTTTTCAGAGACTCTGGTGTTCTCATCTGTTGAAAGGCAGTTAGAATAGGGCAGAGCCAAGCTAACAGGATGTTCATTCTTTCCCTGCGAGCTTACTGTCAAGAGGCCCTCAGACAAGATACAACATGACTCTGCACATGTAAAATAGACACAGAAACAACATGTAGTACATAAAGCTGTCATGAAGATGAAAAGTTATAGTAGATAAAAGCACTTACAACCACGTGTGACACGTCAAACAACTCAGTACATACATCATTGTCAACATTATTTGTGTGACGGGTACCACGCCAAGTGATTTCTGTGCAACTAACTCAGCTCATCCCTGGGGGGTGGGGGGAAGTTGATCTGCTTACTTTTGTGTCTAAGAAAGATAATTTGGGGGAAAATTACTGTTCTTACTACTTAAATTTATTTCTGAAAACATTTCTTTGACACTAACATTTCACCCAACCTGTGGATTAAAATCCTCAATGCCTCTGTCTCGAGTCTTTACTTTCTCCAATTCGTCTGCCCCCATCAGATCAAACATGTTTAGAAGATGTCATCTCTCGGGCGTCTTTGCCACCCCTCTTCCCTCTATCCTGCTTCTGGCTCAGGTGACTTTTGATACAATTTCTGTTTCTCCATCCAATCCGCTCTATGTACCACTTTGTAAAGTAGCTTCCTGTGCAGAGTTCCAAATACGGTGCCAACTCTCTGGCTTGGAACTTAAGATCTTTTCTTTCTGGTCTTAACCGTTTGGATCATTCCCTTTCTTGGTCTCCTTTGTATGCTATTTCTTCTCACCTGCTCCAACCCTTCGTTTTCACACAAATATTCATTCTTTTCCTCTCCCCACAAAGCTGTTTTTACTAATTCACATGACAGTCTCTCAGTAAAACATTGAAACATTATATATATGGGGATAGTTGGACAAGTCAATACCCAGTCTGAAGCCCTCTTGCTTGTCCTCAGAGATCACCACTATGGTTAGCACAGGTATGCTTTTCCACATCCCAGCATTTATATAGCCACTTATGAACTTATAAAGCGTGTGCCTTGTTATTTGCTGTGGGTGTCTATGACATAAATAGCATCAACTGTGCATATCATTCTGCGCTTGCTTCCCCATCCCCCCTCCCAGCAATCTGTCTAGTGATCTGCCCATCACCATGCATCCTAAACACCACCACTAATTCTCCAGACTTTACAAGATCTCATTTATGGGATGTGGTTTCCTCCGCTCATTGTCACCCAACCCAGACGTAACTGTGCAACTGTAGACAGCCCTATAAAGTCGAGGCTTCAGTTTCATTGTCTTTAAAATGGAAGTGGTTGTTTTTCTGCCCTTCTTGTAGAACCGTGGGGCCCAAACAAAGAAATGTGTGTGAGAGAACTTCCCTATTTGCTTATATAAGAGGCCATTGAACTGTAGCAATGTAAGACGTTACAATTCAATTGTGTGGCTTCTTAGAAGTTTAAATGGTATAGAATTTAAAGTTAATGAACAAATTATTAATTAGACAAAAAAAAAAAAACACTTGAGCTTTCCTTTCCCAAAGCTGCCACATCAATTATTTGTATTTTCCTCATTATTATTGGCCTCGTAATAAAGTGGCATAGACGTAACTTATACTTCATTTTTAAATGGGAAGTAAAAGGAAATCAAACATTTATTAGATCATGCCTGTATGGTATACTATTCCTCCCGACTATGAAAACTTTCAGATATCCATAAAATTGAAAGAATCTACTAAGATACCTGTAAACTAGTGTGTAGTTGACATCTATGTTTTGCTGTGTTTGTTTTATCATAAATCTGTCTGTTGATCCATCTTCTTATTCATCCATTCATATATGTACTTTTGGGGATATATTTTCATATAACCTGCAAATGTTAGTAAAGTTTCTGGGCTGGAGAGATGATTCAGCTACTTAAGGCTAGACTCATAACCAAAATATCACATTGTATTTCCCCTAACTGGCCCCAAATCATACGTATCAACTAACCAGACTTTAGTGTCTGCCCATAGTATATTTTTCCTTGATGAAAATGTGATTCAATTTAACGTCACAAAAATCTTGGTATATTATAGCATTTTTGCATGCTTTTCTTTTACTGAAATGGTGAAACTCTTTTCAAACTAATTCTCACATTAAAAAGCTGGTGTATAAAATAGCCTGAAGCAGAGCTTCCATGGATGAAAGGGACATGGGAGCCTCAGCTTTTGCTCCCTAAGGTGGTCTCCAAGAGCCCTTTCTTGATGGTTCCAGTGCCATGAACTATTCAAATCGGGTCAGTGTGTTAACCTCAGGAGCCTTGGTGTCATCTATGAAGCAGGGCTTTATATGTAGCTTCTTCCTAACTATTTGCTCCTCTTTTCTCGTGGTGCCAAAGCACTGAGCCCTTTGCAGACCCTTTCCTCTCTAGCCCCACAGCAGAAAGCGTTCTTTTGTTTTAATGAGTTCAGTACAAGAAGCTACATTTGAGATTACGATGTGAATGCCTGAAGTGAAAACCGCAGTTGGAGGGGCTGTCTGCGAAATGGAGGAAAAGGAAAACAAGAATCTGACCTCAACAGAGAGCAAGGTACCGAAGCCTGGGTTAGCATACCAGCATGCACGTATAGCTACACTGCCCATCTTCCAGGACTCAAAGTATCCCCCAAAAATTCTGTGTCCTGTCGGGAGTAGTCTGCTTAGTGCCTCCTGGGGACATGGTGCTGTGTGTGAGAGAGAGGACAGAGCCCTCACTCTCAAGGGTGAGAGGGCTCTATCCAGTGGGCTGCACCAAGCAGCCAACTGCGCAGATCAGGACTCTTGGGTGGGAGCTAAGTCTGGATCAGGTTGAGCCAGAGTCATGTGAGCCAAGTGAATGTGTTGGAGGATAAATATTAGAGCTGTAGGAAGACCACGATTAGTCATCAACATCTGAGGAGAAGCATGAGTCTGGAAAGTAGAAGGAGAAAGCAGGGCTGGGGTTGGGGTTCGGTTGTGAAGCAGAAAGAGAGTAGAATGGGCCCAAGCCTGAAGTATGAGGGGTCTCAGGTACTCGGAGGTTATCCTAACTACATAAGAAACACTGTACTGTGTCTAGGTCAGCTTTGTGCCCTTAACCCAAAGAAATAAATGGTAGGTTGCAGACTGCTACTCAGCAAATGTTTATTAAAGGAAGGGGGAGGTGAAGAGAAATGAGAGAGAGAGAGAGAGAGAGAGAGAGAGAGAGAGAGAGAGAGAGAGAGAAAGAGAGAGAGAGAGACAGAGACAGAGACAGAGACAGAGACAGATGGATGAGTTTAACCTGAGTTGTAGAAGGTCTGGGCATGGGTCTATTATCATTGCTGCGAGGTTGTTATAGAGAGTTTGAATATAATTTCTTCATCAACAACTATTATTTTAAGCATATTTTGATCACAATTTACACTTTAAAAAGGGAGAGGAAGGCATTGCATGAGGATCTGAATAAACCTGTACTCACCGACACTCACATACCAAGAGTCTTTTAAAATGTATTGTGTTCTAACAATTTTCATTCCGTTCTTTGTCCCCCTTCCCAAAATGCTGGTCTCTAACCCCCAAGCCTAAACATTTCTAGGTCCAATCTCTTTGGTCTTTCCTAGGATAGTATTTTTTGCGATGATCTCTTTCCTTTCCAGAATTCTCAGTCTGGTGTGTTCTCTCCCTCCCTCTCTGTCTCCTAAGCGGGAGTTGATGGTTTTTGAGGAACATCAAACTCCTCCGGTCTCATGGGAAGCAAATACAAATCCTGCTTTTGCTGTGACAGACCACACAGTGCCCTGTCCACAGTAGTGGCCTCAAGAGTGTCGCTGGTCCTTAGCTGTCCCTCCTTCCTCTCAGCCTTTCCTTTCTCACCTCCTGCATCTTCCTTTACCCTCAAGACGACACCCTTTCTCCATTATCCTTCAGAGGAAAGGGTCTCCTCATTGTCGCCTGACTGCACAAATCCAGAACCAATCTCTCCCTCCTTTTCCTCTTGTTCCTCTGTATCCCTTCCACTCTTGATCTGTACTTCCTTAATAAGGACCCCTTTCTTCATTTATTTTATGCTTGAATGCGTTCGTTTATTTAATCAGCCTTTTAAATTTAGCTTAAGGAATGTTTTATCGAGTAAAAGACAAACCCAGCTGCTTAAATGGAAAAAAAGACATATAATTCCTGCTCTCAAACACCTTGAGGAGTAGCAAAAGGCTTGGAGTTGTCCAGTGAGTTGTCCAGGGCTTGCAATGACAAGGTCACTGGATTGTGACAAGTGGGTGAAAGGTTAAGCTTTGGAGCTTTGTAGACCTGGAGTTAAATTTTGGCCCTACCAGTCTCTAGCCATCTGTTTTGGTGCATATAACTTCTCCAAATGTCAGTTTCTCTTTAGTGAAATGGTCATTTTGGTATTTGTGGTTTGTGACAGTTCATTTTGACTGTAAACTTGATTGATTTGAGAAGTCCCCGGAGATGGTAAAGCACACCTCTGCACATGTCTGTGAGGATTAACTAAGTGGGGAGGACCCATCCTGAACATCAGTCATATCACTTATGGATGGGAGACCTAAATGGGATAAAATGGGTAGAAGGAGAGAGCCTAGAAGCACAGATGTTCTTTTTCTGCTTTCTGGCAGCCGTGACATGAATGGGCCCAACTTCACCATTTCCTCCTAGCTATCCATGATGGACTGAAACCTCTGGAGTCCAAATGAGCTCTTCTGTTCTCTAAGCTGTTTCTCTCAGATGTTTGTCTCACTGAAGCAGTGGTGTGAAGGTGACATGATCTCATTTAATCCCACAAGGTCCTGTGTGGTGTGTACTGTGATTGGCCCAACAGATGAGGAACCTGAGGCTCTGAGATAAGAACTCAGACATTCTCACTCGAGAATCTGTGATCCTGCACATAAAGCTACCTTACTGCCCTGAGTCTTATAGAATGTGGGTCTAGTCCTTAATATCACAGACTAGACTCTAGTTTTAGGAATTAGTTGCAGGGGGTTATCACACACTCAACAGGTTTATTGCTAGTTCTAGAACGTCACCATGCCAATTTCCTGCTCAAGAGATGAGACTGTGTATCTATCTGCATAACACAGACACCGAGGACGTCAACAGATCGTAATTACCATTGAGACTGGGTTCCTGCTCTGTGCTGTGAAGTTTATACATATGGCTCCTGGTACCTCACAACATGGTGAAGTAAATGTCAGTCATGTTTCCAGATGGGATGACTGGGTACCGGTGGATGGTAAACGCATGCTTTAGCTGCTTCTGCTCCAAGTATTCTCATTCATAGTAGGAGGAGCAGCAGTAATGATGATAAGGATACTAGAAACTAGACATGAATCCAGGTCTGTTTGGTTCCAGGGAGATTTTCGTCATGAAAACCTAACAAAAAGCTTGGGCTCAGAGCACCTTTATACAGAGACTGGTTTTTCTATGGAGTGTTTCATCGTATCTAAAATGCTTCCATTCCAGCGAACTACAGCTCTAGTCCTTGATGCTACTCCAGACACACTAGGTCCGTCACTCTCTTTGCAGTGGTTGAATCCAGGTGTTTCCTTCAGCGACGATGCCTCTGTAACAAACCCCGAGATCTTAGCACAGTTGATGCTGTGTGGGAGGCACCGTTCTGACCTTAGAACCCAGCACACAGGTCCCAACCCTCGTCAAAACAGGAGCAAAGACCAAATCCATAAAAGACCTGCTCCATAGCTCCAGGGTCTGGAGCAGCCCCTACATGCACTGACCTTGCTTTTTGGCTTTTGCAGTTTTGCATCTTGGTAACTGTTCTTGCTAACTGAAGTGTGTCAACCAGGATGTGGGTTTTGTGCATAAAAGGCAAAGAATGGTGAAGCTTGGGGCTACACCATTTGGGCAAGTTCCCTGTGCAGCTGTTGGCGGGCAATTCAGTCTTTATTCGTCGTTAGGAGGGTCTGTGTGTGTTCTTTGGTGATTCAGTCTTTATTCGTCGTTAGGAGGGTCTGTGTGTGTTCTTTGGTGGCATTCTCTTGCAGCACCCCGGTCCTGCTGCCTGGACTCAGAGCACATCATTTTCTTCTGTGATGTGTTGGTCACTTATGTGACATAAACGATTTACAGGAAGAAGGGTTTGTTTGGGGGCGATGATGTCAGAAGATTCGGTCTACCACAGCAGGCGCGGCTCACAGTAGAGTGGAGAGGGAGTGGAGAGCGGTACTGTAGGAAGGGGTGAGGGCAAGAAGGAGTCCCTTACATGTCACCGCCTCTCGGTGACTCCATCGTCTTACCAGTTTGTCAATGGAGTAATTCATTAGGTAGAGGCATCATGACTTACTTGTGTCTGGGAACACCAACTCTGTCTCCTGTCTCTCTGTATCTCTCTCTGTCTCTCTGTCTCTGTCTTTCTCTCTCTCTGTCTCTCTGTCTCTGTCTCTGTCTCTGTCTCTGTCTCTGTCTCTCTCTCTCTCTCTCTCTCTCTCACACACACACACACACACACACACACACACACACACACACACACAC
>CABHPR010111519.1:0-24393 GCA_902168415.1 Peromyscus melanophrys
AACAGCCCCACTAAGCCAGGTTGTAGGCCTGGAGAGCAAGTTTCACATTACTGTACAGACTGACGAGAACACACTGACAGAGCAGGTATTAACACAGGTATACACAAATGTCACAGTGGATAAAATGGCAAACCGCAAAATGAACTGTATACTTTCACATCATTTCCAGAACTATGAACATGAAATTTTTCCATATTATCATTCTTAACATTATAAGGAGGCAACAAATAGTAGGAGAATGCCATATTTATAATAGAACTTTGATGTCAGGTGAGCAGGCTAGGAGATAAATAGTATCAGATGTGGTATTGACAGGTAAGTGATTCATTTTTATTTTTAAATAAATATTTTTAACTAAGAGAGAAACATAATAGATATACATATAATGATGGAAACACAGTAACTATATACAACTTTAGGGCTTTTATATATTTTTTTTTTCTCAAAGGTAGAATGAGTCCCCTTACTCCACACCTATCAAAGCTAAATTAACTAACATCCAGGTTAACTGGTTTTATTTATGGATTTTAAGGTCACTCACTCAGGCTAAAAACATTTACCAGACACCCCCTAATGACTAAGTTTACTTGAATGTTCTTTGGTTTTCTAGGCACACTTTCTTGAAGATACAAATATAGTGAGTTGCCTTTAATCTTAGGAAGTGGGGGCCAGGACTGAAGATAAAGTGTGGACTTTGTAAAATAAAAAAGGCAGAACCTTTGTTTAAAAGTATCTGAGAATTCTCAGATAGCGATGGCAGAGTATTAAGCCAAAATTTAGCACTTCTAAGTGTACGTAGGGGAGAATCTGTGCCCAACTCTGACGTACATAAAGTCAGCAGGGACCTTGGAGTTTAGTAACTTAGGGGAGAGCCTTTGTATATACAGCCAACTTTCTTACTAGTTGCAGAGCCTGAAAATGCTTGCAGCCAGTCATTTAGCTTGCTTTTTACCAGTTAAAAGCTACTCTCGGGCTTAAATCCCCCATTCCAAAATAACAGAAAGCCCAATGAGTGAAAGGGACTGTTCCAGCCGGAACACTCATTGCTACCAGTAACAAATGTTAGACGGTAGAGTCCTCTGTGTCTTGTAAGTCAAAATCTCAGCAGTGATTCATGAAATGCATTGGTTGACAAGAATGCTACATGGGATTCTTGGTGCCCTCCCCCTTTCCACCATGTCCTGGCTCTTAAAGGACCTTAGAGAAATGCTGAGAAGCTAAAATCAGAGCAGATGCCCCGCCCCCTCCCAACTCCGCCTTTCTAGTACAGATGTATTCCTGAGGATTTAACTCCAGGCATGAGTCAGGATCTCATTGCTAGCTGAGCTGCCAAGGGTCAGATCCAAGGCTTTCTAATCAGCTTGACTTTATATAGCCCTTCCAACAAAGAACATAGGACAGAATGCTCCATGGGTTTCAAAGATCCTCAACTTCATGTTTAAAAAACAAAAACCAGCCTGTAAAGTTCCTCTATTTTAATTACAATATCCTCTCTCATACCAGATTTTTCATGTATACAAGCTACCAAGCCTTCTCCTCCTCAACAGTCTAGCTGGCCTTCCTCAACACATCTAAGTTGATAATTACATAAGGTAGGAGGCTTCTAAGTCTTAAAGAAAAGAGTAGGTGTTATGCTGAAAGTAATGAATTGAATTCTTCTTGAGTTTAAAATGAACTATGGGTCTCTTGAGACTGGATACTGCTTTGTAATCTGACACTCAGTATATAAAGATTGTGCAATGAGCAGGATCGATGTCTAGTTTTTCCTTTAGGTCTTTTTAAAATTAGAAGTGCTCTCAATGCAGTATTTCAACCATCAGCAAAGACCAATTTAAGTACTGGGTCTACAATTCTATTTTGCAATTTTTCCTTAGGGTTACTCAACAAAATAAACCATTTCCCTAAAATTGTCACAAGTTGAGGCAAAATACAATAAAAGCTTGCTTGTATTACAGAAGATCTGTGATTCTTACTTGTTGACTCCAGCTAGTCTGTTGAGATAAAAATCTTAGTAAAGCAAGGCCTTACAGAGTCAGAAGAGGCCCCAGAGCAGCTACAGCTGGATAATCAAACCCTTCATCCTCTTTTCTGAGTCCCAAGCTATACTTCTGCCCTGAATTCTCTTTCTGCTGTGGTGCTTGGCAAAAGTAAATGAAAATAAGCATAAAATGACCCAGAATCAGAGAGCAGTCAATTTAGTATTGCTCAAGTCTTTTTAACTTGTTTTTACTGTATATTCACCATATTCGATACATAGTCAACATTCTCTTCATTGTCCGAGAACGTTCAGGATCAAATGTTGATTGTGTGAGTTTTTGCTAGTAATTTTGAGCACAACCATATAGAGAGGCTCTGGGTCTTTTTAAAATAGAGAGAGCGAGCTGGAGCATGGTGATGCCACTTGCAATCGAAGCACTAACCTGGGAAGATCATGAATGCAAGGCTATACTGGGCTACACAGTGAAAGCCTATTAAAAAAAAAAAAAAAAACAAAACCATAGTGCCCTGAAGAGTAGGTAGCAGTTTGACCATTATTCCACTACCAACAACAGCATGACCTCAGGGGAGCTGTTCCTTTGTACAAATAAACTTTCTCAAGAGGTTTTGTACTAAACACCTTTTGAGACTCTGTTTATAGATATTTATTTCAGCAACAGATTAGATATTCTATTCTAAAACTCTCCCTGAGGCAAAAACTAAATTTGTGATGTGGTGGTGGGCAGTGAACCGTAATTAGGAGGAAAGTGAAGATCATAATTAGTTTATTCCTCAAAAACTCTCCCATCATTAGCCACTTTATGGACTTACACTTTTTCAGGAAGACTTGCATTTGACACAGCTGTATTCCCCCAAACATGGGCACTATATATTTTCCCCATCCTTATACCAAAAGATTTCTCCCAGCACCCCATTTGTTAATGTCCTTGCTTCAGAGTGACTGGAGCCACTCAGAGTCACCCCATCCTCTCAGTATCTCCCCTTCCTTTACCCTAATGTCAGGAGAGTAGATTTCCTGGTAATTTATACCACGTTCTTACTTTGTAAGCACATCAACCTTTCCTTTGATCTCCCAAGGAAGTTGTGTAGGTGTTTTGAGATACACCAAAGCAACAATAAAATGAACGCTCTCTGAACCCTGTCAATGTGTTTCACGGCAAGCATAATCTACTTTTTTCCACCTTCTTAATAATAAAAATATCCATGTACTGTTATACTCTGTTGTGTGCCATCTTTAACAGACTGAATCTTCTAATGATAAAATACAATGAATGAACTAAGCTACCGTAAGTTTCACATCTACCTTAAAATCTTCCCTGAGTCCAGTCTTTGCATAAACCACATTTCTGTGAGCTTCTAAGTCCCTTACCCCTTCATGTCTAATCTTTTTTTCAGACCCATGTATTCTTCCTCACATTATTTCTCATGCACTCATCTTTTCTGTTCTTACAAAGCATTTAGTATATTATCTTTGAATGCTTGTGGTAATTTTCAAGCTCATCATCTGGCCAATAATTCTATAGAGAAGATAATAGCTTAAAATTCTACTGGTTTAGTTAGTAATTAATAGATCATTGATGACAAACACATCTCAGTGAAACAGAGGGACGGGGATGTGAGCCAATAAAAATGGATGGGGATGCTGTAAAAATCAAGAACATAGGAATCGCCTTGAAGATTAAGGAAAGAGATCAAAAAGAAGTGTGGAAGACAGAACAGGATCAAGAGAAGTTTTCTTAGGGAGGATGTGGCTATGGAAACCTTGAGTCTGTTTGCACACAGGAGGCAGGATACCAGCGGCATTGAAGGGGTGGTTGAAAGAGAAGAGATGGACCATCAAGGAGCCAAAGGCTTAAAGGATGTGGGAAGAAATGGAGTCAGAAACGTGATCCTTGGAGGAGAGAGATGTGAACAGAGGTAAAGATGAAATTGGGGTGCAGGAGTAAGCTGACCGTGATCTGTCTAGATTTCCTTAGCATTGCTGCAGGTGTATAGATGGACTAAGGTGTGAAAAGATCCAGGGAACACGGCCAGTGTGCTACTGTCAGGATGTGGAGTACAGAGAAGTGCTTTAGTTGGGACTGTGTATGTGGAAACAGAGAAGGAAAAGATAAGGACATAGATATGAGTACTTCTCCCAAGCAAAACCAGTAAGACTTGGGACCTTTAGACACTATAGAAAATGAAATACAAAAAGTAAATGAAGTTAGGGTGTAAGGAGAATTTCAATATATTCCAAAGTAATAAGGGAAGTGAGACTGTGTTTCCAGAAAAAGGGTATCAGTTCACTTTTGTCAGGCTGACTTTGAGGTAATAACAACATACCAGAAAATGAGGACAGTTCCCTGCTTAACCATTTAGTTCCTGGTTTACTACCAGTCTGGGGACATAATCCCTACTCTCACAAAGCACTATATTTCAAAGCAGGGGAGTAACAAGGCTCCAGGTTTAATAAGTGAGAATTCACAGACAGGGGAAAAGCCTACTTCTTAGGAGGACTAGAAGAAAAAAATTATAGTACTAAAAGTAAACATCCCTCTTGAATAATCAAAAAAGAGAATACTAATTCTATACTAAACAAATAAAACATGAAAATGTTATACAAATAAATTATAAAGCTGAAGAAGCAATCTTAAAAGTCTTGACAAGCTAAGAGAATGGCAAGGACAAAGAATCAATCAATTATTAAATCAAATTCTGGCTAAAAAAAATCATATCCTTCCTCTATGTCAGCTTGGAAAGTTCTCTTTTGGTCTTAGACTGACAACAAATGTTCCCTTCTTCCATTCAAAGAACACTGTGCACACAACCATAAACGAAACACATCTACTTTCCAACTGGGGAAGGACCTGAAATCTTGGAAGACCTAGACAAACTGTGTGAAGGCAGGGCTAGAAATGGGCCACAAGGCCAGAGCAACAGCCCATGAATACATCCAAGCGCACAGCAGAACACGAGCTGTCCTCACCGGAAACGTACAAAGTCAGAGCTTTGGTATGGAAAGCCCAAAGTCAAGGGAGCAACTTGTCCAATAGGTTCTCTGCATGGGATAATGGAGGTTTCTAGAAACCAATGTGAAATGGTTTTTATAAATCAGTCGATTCATTGGTTTAAAGCAACCCCATTTGTGTTTCTGTGGCAATCCAAGGGCAGCCAGATTCCACTGGTTTTTAAAGAAGGTATGGCTGAAAGAAAATCTCAGCTATGTTAGTCTTCTAATTTTCAGGACCTAATCATTCCCTTTAGCTGTTATTGCTTATTCTAACCCATTGGATTGGTCTAACCTCATAAAAAAGCAGCAAGACTCTATGAGGATAGATTTCTCCAAGTCTGTTTCTAATTATGTGCAATTCTGATAGAGGCATTTGGGTGTTTATAATGTGTACAGTATTTTTGGTGCTTTTAAATCAGCACTGCTCGTTTTTCTCAAACACGACAAAAGCTTTAGAATGTCAGCTCATTACTAACTGTGCCGACTTGGGAGCAAAGTTGCCTAGAAAAGCAGAATCTGCAAGTACTTAAAATGGTCCTTTTCAGAAGCCATGACGCTCTGATTCTTCTCCAAGTCCTATCTTAACAGGTCCCTATTTTTCCAACTCAGATTTGAAAAGATACAATCATTTTGAGATGATTGACTTCTTTGAATCCTTCACTCAAAGCAGAATTTTAATACTGTAATTTGATATACATGACTACATTTATTTAAGGAAATGGGCAGGGCCAGAATTGGTGAGCCAGGGTAAGGCTGAGATGCATTTATGATCTGAGTCAGAACTCTCAGAGTCTATGACCTAGCTCTCAGCCATCTGCTCCGACATCCTCTAAATGCTCTGTCCATCTGTGCTGCCAACAATGGCAACCCGCGTCCATCAGAGCCAAGAGTAGATAAATTCTTCATGGAAAGGTCAGCATTACTCAAGCATAAATAAAGGAAAGTCACAAGGCACTGGAAGGCACTTAACTGCACATGCTCCAAGAATTCCCCTGGCTGCCATTGACCTTGGTGGAACACATCCCCCCCTCAAGGATTCATCAAGCCAGCTGAGCAACCATTAAAATCAAACTGCATTTTGCTGTAAGACTATCACACTCCCTTCCTCTTTTTCTGATTCTTCCCTCACTCCTCTTCTTCTCTTCCTTTTTTTGTTGTTTTGGTTTGGGTTTTTTTTTGGGTGGGGGAGGGCAACTCAACCAGCACATTATCTTCCCAGTGTTGGCATACTGAACCACTCCACTAAAACCTGGAATTATCATAAAACAAATATGCACTTTCAAGAGTACTTTCCAAGTAAAATAAGTCGTGGACTTAGTGGTGGGTGAAATAAGAAATATTTCAGATTTTTTGAAACATTTAAAAATTAATTTAAAAAAAAGAGTTTTGGAAATAATCATCCACATGCTTTCTTCCAAGTATTTTATTCCTTGAGGACCATGGACACAGGAAGGAAAATTTGATTTCATTCCTTTTCAGCTTAGATTTCCCAATCAAAGTAATTTAAAAGGTACTTTTGAGAACTTGCAAAGACTTTAAAAGGCTTTTCATTCCAGTTCAGTTTAAACAAGAATAAAACCCTACAAAAATAATCTCACAGCCCAAAATCTCAGCTATCCTCAGAGCAAGGGAAGTGTGTGTTAAGTGTAATGGGTCAACACTACTCTAGGAGAGCTACAATTAAAACATATCACAACACAAAACACTGAAGGGGATTTACAGCAAGCAGAGCTCTCACAGCCTGCTTGTGGGAATGTAGATGAAGCCAGAGAAACAGTTAAATATACATCCTGCATGCACTCCTGCAATGCAGCAAGTCCAGTTGGAGGTACTTTCCTCTCAAGAGATTAGATAATATACTCAAAGTGCTGTGGATATCGCTGTATATAAATAAAACCACTGATTGGCCCGTAGCCAGACAGGAAGTATAGGCGGGACTAACAGAGAGGAGAATTGAGGGACAGGAAGGGAGAGAGAGAGACCGCCTGGAGCCGCCACCAGGACAAGGAAGATGTAAAGTACCGGTAAGCCATGAGCCACGTGGCAAAGTAAAGATTAATAGAAATGGGCTAAATATAAGAGTAAGAGCTAGACAATGATAGGCCTGAGCTAATGGCCAAGCAGTTTAAATAATGTAAGAGTCTGTGTGTTTATTTTATAAGTGGGTTCCAGGACTGGCGGGACTTGGGAGCTGGAGAGAAATTCTCCAGCTACATCAAAGTCTTGTGTGAAAATGTTTATAGAAGCTATAGACATAAAAACAATCACCACACAGTTTTATTTGATTTTATTTTTTATGTGCATTGGTATTTTGCCTGTATGTACATATGTGGGTCTATGTGTGCAGTGCCCTCAGAGGACAAAAGAAGTTACTATATCCTCTAGAACTGGAGGTAAGATGGTTGTCAACTGCCATGTGGGTACTGGGAGTTGAAAGCTGGTCCTCTGGAAGAGCGGCCAGTGAGCTCTTAACAACTGAGCCATCTCTACAGCCTCATCAATACAATTCTTGTACCCACCAGCAGAATATATAATAAAGTAGAATATTCACATACTGGAATGCTACTCAGGAATTTAAAAAAGTAGACTTTGACACCTGAAATGTTAGAAATGAAATTTAAAAGCATGCTGAAAGAATAAAGACAGATCAACCCTCCCATGAAATGTGACTCCATTTATACAGCTTTTTAGAGGAAGCAAAACTAATCTATAGTGATAAAAATCCAATCAAGGGATGTTTCTGGAAGATGGTACTTTCTGGAATTCTATTTCTTTCTGTGTTATTTTTTTTTGAGAATTTCATACAATATGTTTTTATCATACTCATCCCCCTTCTCCAATAGGTCCTCACTTCCTACCCACAGGCCAACAATGTTACTAGACATCACAAACTAATAGATAAAAATCCCAGCGCAAAGAAAGAATTTCTTCTTTTGGATGTTGGCCAATGAGCCTCCCATAGACACCCAAACATTTTAGGCTATTGCCATTGGTCTTTATTACCCTTCAGAACCTGACAATAAGACCCTATCACTGGAGTCATAGAACATGGAGAAATCAAGCTGTTCCTGATCTGGAAGTTTCATCCCTACTGGCTAGCTTTCATAGTGCTTGAAGGTGCTGTGTATTCTACCAGAGGGAAAAAAGTCATCATCTTACCCAGCTGTGATCCTTGAGAGCTACAACAATGACTGGCCTTGCAAGACATGCTCACCAGTGAAATTGTGAAATGAACATCATGGGAGTAACTAATCACATTGTAGTGGACTTAAGTCTCATACCACAGGATGAAACCCATACCTGGCACCATTGCTAGGCTGAGAACCTTGGGCTAGATAGGTCATAGGCCCTCAGCAAGAGCCTATTACTAGAATGTTGCTAAATGGACATAGTATTAACAACTCCTAATGATTTATCCTTATACCCAAAGATGAGTGCATCTCTCAACCCTCATCAAAGAAACATCTATTTGCAGTAGGTGATTAACACAGATGCCAACAACTGCCCAAGTTGCAGAGAATAAGATACTCTTTTCTATTTCTTAATGTTATAAAATATATCAAAATTTATACCTCAAACTGTACAAGTTTTATAGATTTTACTATGTTTAAATTACACCTCACATTTTTATTTTAAAGCAGGAATGCAACTTTTCTCAAATTTGAAATAATTTCTAGTGTATTTGAAACAAGAACTACCAAACCCCCTTTTTAAATGTCTCGAAGCTTGAGATTTTTGCAAACTTATGCAGTTATAACTTTTGAATTTTGATACTTATGTAGTAAATATTTATGAGAAGCAAATACCCTGCACAAGCCATTTAGAATCATGGTTCAGTGTTTAACTCACTGCTCATTTCAGACAGAGCCAAAGATTGTGTTGGGTGAAGGATAAATGAACTGCAGTTATCTGAAAACGTAACTGACTGTTAATTGTTCTGCCAACCACCACCTCTCTGCTCCACCTCTGCTTAACTCTCCCATGTGTGCACATCTAGTTTCCTAAGCCAGTTTTCCTCAACATCAGTGGACAGCAGAATCATCTAGAATTCTCGTTGAAACACAGATGGTTGAGACCCACATTCAATTTCTGACCCAGTGAAGTCTGGGGATGGGGGGACCTTCAGTTTGCATGTTACATGTTCCCCAGTGATGACAATAGTGATGCAGCTTGATTTGAGACCACACTTCAAGGACTTCTGCTTCAAACACTGCTGAATTTTCAGCTCAAAGATCAATACTTGGGAGGTGGAGGCAGGAAGATCAAGGTCACCTGAGTCTCAGAGTAGGAGCCTATCTCAATGTGTGCAATGTGTGTTTTTTTTTTTTTTAAGAAATGGCATCCACTAACAACTGCAATTATTATTAAAAATAAGTACTTTCAAGAATCAATCAACTGAGCAAAATAAGACATGGGCTTAGCAGTAAAATAAGGAGTGTATTTCTGATTATTTGAAAGGATACATACACATGCGTACACACACACACACACAGTATATCTTTATGATCTTTATAATACTTATATTATATATATTATATATATATATAATACTTATATTATATATAATATATATAAGTATTATATAGATACAGATAGATAGATATGATCTTTAGTTCATGCCTCTGTGCCCTCTGCATAATTGATACTGCCCATTCTGCATGACACTGCCCATTTGGTATTTGCTCCTTCCCTTTGTGTTTGCTCACATTCATATGTTTTCTACTCAGATAGATCCCAGCTCTGTCAATGGCAGGGTCCCTGTACTAGATACCTATGTACCCCAAATACCTAGAACAATTATACGGCCAATAGGTGATAAGTAAATGCTAAGGGTCCAAAAGTTTGTACGTTTTTCTAAGCATGTGTCAACTGTACCAAAAGTAATGAAAAATAATTTTCATTATGGGGAATTACCTGTCATTGGGACAGTGACTTGGCAACGTCCAGTCATGGTGTGGATTGATGAGGAAACCCCAGGACAGGAAGACTGAGCTTGGCGACAATGTACCAACCACGAGCTGGAGAGGTTTTCGAGAGCGAGATTTGCCTGGGGAGGCAGCACACAGTTAGCTCCAGGCACAGTATCTTTATTGTAGCATAATTTTTTATTGATTCTTTGGCAATTTCACATCATGCAACCCAATCCCAGTCCCTCCATAGCATCTCCCCCAAAAAGAAAATTAAAAAAATATTAATTAAAAACAAACAAAAAACCCCACTTCACTCCTTCATCTTTCCTGCCTCTCCAACACCGCTTCATTCATCTTAGTGTCACTGGGAGCTGCGGTGAGGACGCAGTACCTTTTAATTGATGTTTTGAGTAAAATGCACACACAAAGACGACTTGGTAGACTGATATTTATTCCTTTCCTTTTTGTTTTAGCTTTTATCATGTCAAGATATTTTTCTGAGTCATTTCTGGGCTTCATGAGAGTGCTTTTTAAAATCATATAATTTCTATAAATTCTTTGAGAATTTCATGCCTTTGCATATAGCCTACAAGACTGATTTTTATCCATGAATTTAAACATCAAAGGAAATGCTTTATTGATCTTGGGTATGCATGTTTATATATGTACATGTGCATATGTACATACATACATACACACACACACCCCATATGTGATAATACCCAGGCTTTAGTTTTCCTGTGAGTCACATAGTTACGCAGGTGTTGGCTATGGTTAGTGAAGTGAACACCCAGACACATACTTACATCTCTGTGTATATACACATTCCATTTGCTTTCTTTCTTTCACAGATAAATTTAAAATGTGCCTTTTAGACCAGTGGTTCTCAACCTGTGGGACATGAGCCCTTTGAGGGTCACAAATCAAATATCCTGCATATCATATTTATATTACAATTCATAACAGTAGCAAAATTACAGTTCTGATGTAACAACAAAATATCTTTATGGTTGGGGGTCATCACCATCATGTAGAACTGTATCAAAGGGTTGCAGCATTAGGAAGGTCGAGAACCACTGTTCTAGACTGAATTAACACCCCCCAAAGAGAACATGACATTATTATGGAAGTTGTATGTCATATTTTAAAAAAATCTTACTTACAGTGTAAACTCCCTTGATATGATACTGTAACAGGCCTATGCTTACAGTAAGCACACAAATGGAGAGGTGCACACATTTGAAATAACACTGGTAAGGCGGGAATGACACAGGAAGCACAGTTGTTCTACAGGGACTAATAGAATTTGGGAAACACCACAAGTTATGCTAGTGAATGAGTATAGAGTCTTTTCAAGCACAAGGGGATAAGGGTGTGGGGTAGGCATTTCAATTCTAAAAATTATTTGAAACTATAGAAATGAGAAGACAGGAAAAGGAAGAACCTTGGATACAAGTTCAACCAGGGAAATAAAATCAAAATTCAAAAAAATAAGTCTCATAAAAACTGCATCCCTCCTGAGTTTCCTCTTTGCTTCATGAGACTGGGCATATTGTGTCTATTATAGGAAGGGCTTCAGCATTCTCAGTCTAGTGGGCTTGGAACAATACACCACAGTGCCTGGGACCTTTAGTAAAGTGTGTAAGACAGGACCCCGTAAGTGAGTGTAACGGTGACTATTTGAATCAAATGCTCTTAAAAACTGTCATGTCTGTTTCTCTATGGTCTGTCAATTATAACTCTGGGAAGAAAGCCTCTGAACCCAGGAGTTATACAACCCAGTGGTATAAAAAGGCCTCATTCTAATGCAGCTGGCTTATTTATGGGGTGCCATATCTTTCAATATCTGCATACATTATGTAATGTTCAAAGCAAAGTAAATCTATATCCTTAAACATCTGGCATTTCATTATGGTGAAGTAACAAACACCCTCTTCAACCTTTAGAAAATACATAGTAAATTTTTTTACTACATATGGTTCTATGATGTGAGTGAGTGTCACAATGCTAAAGGCTTGGTTTTCATCCCATGCTGTTACTGGGAGTTACTACAAGAAGTAAGCCATAATGGGAAGGGTTTAGATCTTTGGGGTATACCCTGAAAGGGGGATTATGGAATCCCAGTCTCCTCTTCTTTCTCATTTTTTGAATTCTGATCATAAGATGAGCCTTAATGCCTTCCTGCCATGATGTCTCACCATAACCCTAAAGAATGGGGTCCATGGTTACAGAATCAACCTTCTAAAACTAAGATTATCTTGGGTGTTTGACATAGTAGCATAACACTAGAAAGTTAGCTAGGAAAGTTGACCTCTTAATGCTGTCTAAAGTAATTTATGAATATCATAATAGTTTTTGGCTGCAGACATGCATGTACTCCTCTCTATAAACCTTTTCAGATGTGCCTGTCATCATGCCTTGCAGATGGTGATTTGAGTGGTCTACATTTGACCTCCAAGGAATAGATAGGAGGCTCTTGATTGAAGGTAGGGGGCACACACAGCTTGGAAACAAACACTGAGGTGATTATACTAATCTTCCTGTTTCTGAGTTGACTGTCACGAAAGTAATTCAACGGCATTATTTTAGAGATGAATAAGAAGGGCCAGAAAAGGGTGTCCAAAGTTACATAGAATGCAAGGTAAAAACTCATATTTGGATTTCCTTGATTATTTTCTAGTTTCCTTTGTAGTGAATCCTTGGCTCAACTCAGGGTGTATGAGGAGATGAAATGCAGCTTTAGAGATGAAAAATGTATATTTCATTCCCCAAGGGATCCTAAGCTTGCATAATCAAACAATTATGTCACTAACTTGGCGATTTTAATATGAAAGAGATTAGCTAATTAGACTCTATGTGGCAGATGCAAATGTAAAACAAATGTAAGTGATTCCATTAGTCACCACATCTCTCCCAGATGCAGAATACAAAACCAGAAACTATATCCACCGCCCGAGAGGAAAGGTGGAACTATCTCATGCTGAGCAGGATGACTCAACTTCCTGAGCTAAGAATGAGGAAGTGAGAAATAATCTCCAGGGCCAGTGTCAGCAACCTCGAAATGAAATGAAGGTAGGAATTATTACTTGAACCACAAAAGCCTCAGTGGTCTGATGTTCCTTATAAATTTTTATTTATATGATCAGGGTTACATGAACAAACAAGGTCAGTGACTAGCCAAATGAAATCACATTCTAGGACACCACGGTCACATTTGACCTTACTGTTCAAAATTTTGAAGCACTGTCTTGATACTGAGTTTTCCCCTTTGCTTCGAGATAAGAGGTGGAAGGGGGGATAAAATGTATGTAATTTTTTTATTTCTCAGAATGCTTGATCATTCAATGCTACTTGTAAAAGACATAACAGAAGTGAAAGAAAAGGAGAGAAGGGTGCTGGAAACTGAGTTCTGGTGACCAGCCCTGTGCTAATTCATTGAGTACAAATTCAGAGTAGCCAAGGCACCTATGCTCAGTGTGGTAGAAGTATCAAATGCTATTCCTCTCATCTTATCCCTCCAGAGAAGCAAAACAAACACAAAGATGTTCTTCTGTGTGGCATCCAGGGTTACTCAAAAGATGAAAGTGGTTAGGGAATCATTGAGTGGAGAAGAGTTCATACCAGAAAAAGCAAAGTAAAACTCTGTGGTCAACACTGTCCACAGGAAGGAAGGTGAATGCTCCGTTAGAGGACACATTTTCCTTCAGAGCAATACTCGGATGAAGTCTTACTAATTGGACATGGCAAGCTTTTAGTCTTTTGTCTTTAGTGTGTTTCTCCTGTTGCTGTGGTTAAATACCCCAGCAAGAGCAACTTAAAGGAGAAAGGGTTTATCTTGGCTCGTGATTCAAGGGTAACCATTCATAGCAGAGAAGTCGAGGCAGCATGAGCTTGAAAGAGCTGGTCAGGGCACATCCACAACCAAGAGGCAGAGGGATGGATTCATGCACTCTCTTCCTTTTATGTGGTCCAGGACAGAAGCTCAGGGGACCGTACTGCCCACTGTTAGGTCTTTCCATTCTCAATTAACCTAATTGACATACGCCCTCACAGGCACACCCAGAGGCTAAGTAATCTCTAACAGGTATGCCAAGAGACGTTTCCAAGGCGATTTAGGCTCCTGTCAAGTTGGCAACAGTATCACAGTCATATTGAAGTTTTACTCTTATTGATATGTATGTTATCCATTTTCTGTCTCCAGCCTTCCTGGTCGGAGCGAAGTCCAGAAAGGAGAGACACAGAGTAAATGAAACCAAAGCGCCAATCCCTTCAGTATATACACAAATGAGTTATCCTTTTCAAACATAAATGGCCAAGGTTAGTTATAAATCTTTGTCTTTAAAATCTGAAAGGCCAAGAGTGGGCAAGAGGTCACCCTTACACAATAGAAACAGGCTAGCAGGAATTAGCCAAAATGACACTTATCACAGGCCATAAGCTGTATTAATTAATTCACTTACCCCTCCCATTAACCAAAGCGAAGAGAGTGTGTTAACTGCCTAAACTTCAGCTTAGACAGTCACAAGAAGTAGCGATGCCACCTTATGCTGAGAGTAGTGTCTAAGGCCAGGCTATGCTGCTTGTCCAGCAGGGAAAGCTGCAGACTCAGGACTGAAACCATCTATACATACATTGCTAAGATACTCCCAAGGCACTTCGTCTCTGGCATGTAGTGGAAGGTGAGGTTGCATGGAGCAAGTTAACTATGAGAAAATGCAGTGCAATGACTGTACCTGAACATGACTTCTTCTGGCTGGGAGGAGGGGCCGGTCGCACAACTATCAGATACTTTGGCTCCGCATCTGAAAAAAACAAAAAGCAAAAAAAAAACACATTATCTTTCAACAACATCCTTCCAGAACCAGCATGAGAGTTAGTACACCCATGTCCTAAGTGGACATTTCCTGGTGTTAAACTCTCTCTGACCCTGGTATCAGTGAATAAGAAGACTCAAGAGCTGGAAAATTAGTACTTTCTAAAAAGTCCATTAAGTTTTAGAAATGGAAATTAGATCCATATTTTCAAACCCAAATGGGCATGGGTGGGGAAGAGGTCTTTAAAAAGCACACGCTACACAGACCTTTCTTTTTAAGTAAAATCACTTTATTCTTATTAACTCACAAATGAAAACATTGCACAGCTAGTTTAAGAAAACCACTCAAAATCCCTGCCCAGTCTCAAACCCTATGCATCTCAATGAATGTCTATACCATCAGAATGTCCTTTGTGAAGCTATGTGGCTTTGCTTAGAGTTTTACACTTTCGCTATCATACATTCTTATGAAGCACTAAAGATGAAAAATAAAAAACCCTGCAAGTTGAAACTAGGAAAAAATAGCTTTCTATCATCTTTCATGACTCCTGTGTCCTTCTGCCTGCATCCCTTCTTTCCACATCATCTACTGTTACCCTCTTTTAAGCCTTTCTAAATTTTATACTTTACACACACACACATACACACATGTAAGTACTGCATGTAAGTATATGCACCACATGCTTTCCTAGGGTCCTCAGAGGTCAAAAGAAGGCATCTCATCTCCTAGAACTGTAGTTACAGGTGGTTGTAAGTTACCATGTGAGTGCTGAGAACCAAACCCCGGTCCTCTGTAAGAGTAGCAAGTGCTCTTAATCTCCGAGTCATCACACCAGTCAGATATACTTATTAATTCTTTGAAAATTTCAAACATGTATACGATCTATTTTAATAATATTTAGCCCCTACTTCTTCCACCAACAACTCCTGGATTCAGCCCATGTCCATTCCCAATTTCACATCTTTTCTTACACTCCACTGAGTCCTATTTTGCTGCCCTATATGCACACGTATGGTGCCATCCACTGCAGCTTATCAGTGAAATAGAAGAAACAATCCTTAAAAATATTTAGGTCTTAAATTATGTAAGTAAAATCATGTTAAACCATATTAGATACTATACTTAGTCTTAGATAAAAGGCTGAGAAGCAATATTAAACTAAAAGATGTGAGCTTATTCAATAAGGACTGAGTAATTAATGAAGTAGCCTTTTTAAAAACTAGTATATCCAAAATGACTGGTTGGTAAAACATATATAAACAAACAAACAAAAAGCCACTTGAAAAGTAGTATTCTACCTAGTGAGTGTATTGAACTGGTTGATGAGTTATTACCCCAATAGTTTTTCAGGAACTTTAGGACCTGAGACTTCTTAGTCATCAAATTTGACTTAGCTACTACAGTCAACCAGAGTTCAGCACTACTTGCTCAGGTAGACCTTTTTATTTTTATTCTGTATTTACATTTCCCCTTTGTGGCTATAGGTCTTCTTACCCAAGGCTTTAAGGAGCCAACTTTGTTTACATGGCTGGCATCTCCCCATTTGCTATAATCTGCTTAGTTACTGAGGTAAGGAACCCCGGCAATCTTTGGAACTCACCTCAGGCCTGTGTCTGTTGCATAGTTGCCTCATGACCAGATGAATACATGACCATATGACCTCATGAACACAGATAAGGTGTGTTCAAGCTTCCCAGAGCCCTATGGGTTGGAAAGTGTATCTTGCTTATTTAAAACTCCCATAAGAAATGCTCAACCCAGATTCAATAATAGGACTATAACCACCATCCGGTGAGTTTATTAGGGCAGAGGGACAATATAGGTGTCAAACTATATAATATATGCTTTCTGTGTGCAAAATAACTGTTAATAAACGTATACACTAATGACATGTCATGCTGATTCTGCATATTCTGTGCAATCATCTCACATAATAGTGAGATCACTGAGACATGGTCAGCTTCACAGGCATGCAACATACACAGTTGCACCCTTCACAGGGACCCCATATTGGGTTCCTATCACCATCTGGAAATTCTTTTTATTTTTATTTTTTTCTTCTTTTGTGTATGTGTATGTGGGTGGGTGCATACACATGTGTGTGGAAGACAAAGGACAACTTGTGGAAGTCGGTTCTCTCCACCATGTGGGTTCCAGGGATCAAACTGAGGTCATAGGGCTGAAGGAAAATCACATTAACCTCCTGAGTCATCTCACCAAATCCCTGAAAGTTTTATCACTTTGATCTTTGAACTTCATTTTGTAAAATTAAGTCTCATGGGATGATGGGGTATGCTTGAGAACAAATGGAGCCAGAAAAAATAACACTTATCCATGGGTTTCTGCCTCCTTCACAGAAAGCATTCCAAGTGCAGCAAGCTCCAGGTTTTGTGAGACCCTGTCTTAAAAACTAGGGGGTAAAATGGTAGAAGATACCAGAAAGAGTTCTGGCTTCCACATGAACATGCACAGGCCAGCATGCCTGCATACACATGTGGACACACACCACACACAATAGAAGAGGACAAGCAAATCCTACCACTAAGAAAGAAGATGTGGAGGGAGTCACTGACAGCCCCAACATGACACATTGGCCACTCAAGCCAGAGCTTGCTTCCTTGGGAAATAGGTGGGGGTTTAAAGAAACACAAAGCAGCAAGGAACCTCTTTCTGCCCGTTTTTGCTGTGCTAGCCAACATGGAAGAAAAGGGAAAGACAGGACAATTCAATTCTCTTTAAGTCCCCCCTCATTTGTAAGTTAAAAAGAGCATCCACAGAATATGCACACTTGTGTCAAAGGTGAATAAAAGTGGAGACATTTTGTGCAGCTTTTCCTCAATTTTGTTTAGAAATCCCTATGCATGCAGGAACTACAAAATGCTGACTGCACACTTCCAGCCCTGCTGTTGAGATGTAAAAGTTCTGGAATTCACACTGAAAATGGGCATCGTGCACTATCACTGAGGTCAAAGGTCCACATACTATAGTTTATAGTTTTCATTCTTTAGAATTACATTAATTAGCAAATAACACATGACAAAATCATGTCGGAGACTGTGGGAGGAGGAAGTTTACCCACTAATGATAATCAATCCTGTTTTTTTGAAACAAGGGCCCTCAATGTTAGTTTCACATGTGGCCCTACAATTATATAAATATCTTAATCTAGTCTTCAAATGTCTCTTTAATAAGTCTCAATAATGTCCTTCTAAAACACAGAGGCCATGTTTACTAAACATGAGCTTTACTAAATTGCTCATCATGGTAGAGTTAGAGCTAACATTTAATTACTCCCTTAAGACAGACTAATTACAGGTTAGAAGCTTTTTGAAAAGGACTTGAAATGCTAGAGCAATACATACACCAAAGACAGTGCCCAGGATCCAACATGGTTATGGGAACAATTTAAAAATCAGTTGATCTTTTTTTTTTTTTTGGTTATGTTCACAGTCTATTTGCACAGGCTGTGGTAGTGTGTCAACACAACACCTGGAACAGAAGTGGAACACTGGGTGTGTGTATTTGTTCTTACTGCTCATTAAATACTCCTAACTTTGCAGTGTTTCAGGATTGTTCATGCTCTGTTGGTGATACAGACATGGGAAGATAGAGCACTAAAGTCAAGATTTCTATTCCAGTCTGTATTTTGGATTTGTGGCAGACTGAGAATACACTCATTGTGGTCTTTGCAGATGTTCTACCAAAAGTAATTATTTCATTATTTAGGGAACATAAACAATTAAAATCTCAATGCAAGATAATTTACATAGGATGCAGTTACTTTAAATTTGTAATTCTGGTGGTTAATCCTACAAACTGGTACAGCCCAGTTTAACTTAATTTGCTTAGTATTGTAAATGCCCTAGGGTAAAGGATTAGAGAATTTACTGTTTAAAGAAGTCAAATATTGAAGACATATATGGACATATATTGTCTTATTTTTAGTCAAGGATATGATCCTACTATATTTGCCCGATTTAAATCCTAACTTTCAAATTTGGATCTCTTTCTAGTAGAGAACTCCAGTCTTGCAAGAGGCATTGCTCAGAATGTTGTCAAAATGGCAGGTATTCCTGTCCTGCGAGGCTTCTACCATGCATATGTCTACACAAACATGAGGTAAGCCAGGGTGATCTTTGAAAAATCACGTCAAGAGCTTAAACACATTCATTCATTCATGCATTCATCTCTCATCTCTTCCTCCTCCTTCCTTTCCCTCTCTCCTGCCTGTTATTCTAACAACTTGGTTTTATGTTGAATCAAATTTCCCTCTCTAGGAGGCTGACATTCAATCTTGCTTGGCTATTAGTGGGACAAAGCAAACACTTCTCTTAGGGACTTTTCATTTTTTCCCCATTTACTAGGTGGAGGCAAACCACAGTGGCTATTTTCACAGAGCACTTCATGCTGGTTAAATTATTTGTAATTGTACAGATTATATGCTAGTAACTAATTTGTATTGTACTAATCATATGTTAGCAATATTATCAATTTTCTTAAATCCAAAAGTGGATGTGCTCTATAAGATTGGAGGACAGACTATAAGGGAGGAAATAATAAAAATAAATACAAACAAGCATCACAGACTCCAAAATACAAATATTTCCCCAAGAAAATTATACACCACCTTCATTCATAAATATCACTGTAAAAAGTCTTCAAAATATATTGTCCAACAGACGCTAATGCTACAATCTAATTAGGTGTGGTTTAATTACTGTGAACAAATGTAAGGTGAGTTTGGAAGACTGCACTCATAGGCCCTGAAAACACAACTGACAAGATGCAAAGCCAATTTTAAGAAAGATGGGGGTTCTCTTTTGGGGAAACACTAATGGGACATTTTTCTAGACATTTGAGGGTGCTTGCTGCTCACTGGGGCCAACACTCAGTTATCCAGTGGCAAAGGATCATGGTAGTCAAGAGCCCATGGGGAAGACTGAGCAGAGGTAGCAAAGGATCATGGTAGTCAAGAGCCATGGGGAAGACTGAGCAGAGTTGTTAGTGATGTGCTAACTTCACAATGGTTACTAAGTTATGAACACAGTTTAGTAATTTTATTAAGTCATTTAGATTACTAGCTTTTTATTAGTTATGCAGAAAAAGAATATCTATGGAACTGTAACTATCAGGAACTAAGTGAGCCCAGCTTTTAGAATATTTCCAAGTCTCTATAGAAAGACTTGGTGAACTGAGCTCAGGCTAGCCCTGGCCACACTTTGAGTTCAGGCTTTGTTCATTTATGCATCCTTAAGCCTGAAAAGCAGTAATTATCCAATTAGCATATTAAGAAAGAAGGAATCCATGGAGCTTTGCATGAAGAATGGAGAAAACTATTAGGGACTGTGAACCAGCAAAGTCTATAAACACAAACCATTGTTTTCATAAACTCCATAATTCTTAGGCAGAACATTAATAAATCTATTTACAGAACTGTTTCTTTTACTTAACAAAATTATTTATACCAAGTATGTGTTTTAGCATGGATCAATAAACCTTTTCCTTTTCTGCCTGAAAAATAATTGGAGACAATTTGACAAACCCTGGGCCATTTGGTAACTATTTCCATGAAATATTACAAAATCTTTTAAATGATGAACCTGTGCCCAGTTTGACAGAACATACTGCTATGCCCCTCAGTTCAAAGAAAATTCTGGCTCCCTCGGCCTCCAGGATTGACTGGAATAACACCAAAGTATAAAGGATCCACAGAAGTGTAGCCAGCCCCATCACAGAACCTCTAGCAGTGCAGAAAAGACTCGGATGTCAGCCACAGAAGGGGGTCCAGATATTTACACACCTCATCTGAGGGAGCTCACAGCTTAGGCGGGCAGGCGTTTGTCACAGGACAAGTATGCACAGTTGGCTCCAGTGAGAAGCAGCCCCTGCTCTCCGTGCAGTGGAGTGGGCGGGGTCTCAAAACATGGAAAGGGAACTCAGTTCTGATAGATGAAGAGGTAAGCAAAGGGGCTTTTCTTTCCAAACCCAGGGTTGCCAGAGCGCTGCTATACTCGGTCACTCCTCACAGTCTACTAAAGTGTTTGGAAGAAAACACTTAAGTGGTGTTTCCAAAACAGCACTACCACTTCAAAAACACATCCCAGTGAAGGAGACGTCCATGGAGTTTTGTTCACTGTTCCACTTTCATTTGATGAGATTTGGGGAGGCAATACTATTAAAGACATATTTCACCCAGGACTAGCTGTATTAACTGTGGGTCCAATGCAGAAAACAAGTGATGAATGAAACCCTTCTTTAAAAGTAGAGAAAACGAATTATTAAAGACATAAAAAAAAAAAAGAAAAGAAAACAGGCCGTTTCCTTTTTCCACTATCTCCACCTCCACCAGTTATGGTGTTGACTTACCATTTAAGGTGACACTCTGGAGATGAGCTCCACTCATCTGCTAAGCACTCCTCCTCACTCTGACTCCCAACAACTTGGGACTCTCCTGTGTTCCATTAAGAGGTTCAGTTTCTCCAGGGGGTATGTTGGGAGGTAGACTTAGTTGGGAACCCCAGTGGGTTTTTAGAAAGTAGGCCAGCACTGCCGCTTGCTCTCTCACATACACGCTCTGTGCTCTCTCAAGCATATGCCAACTTCCCATCCTTACGTATGTGCCAGTCACACGACCCCATTTGCCACACTGTGGTGCAGCATAAGGCCTTTTCTAGATGTGCCTGCCTGGTCCTGAACTTCAAAGCCTCCAGAATCATGGGCCCAGATATCTCTTGTTTTAATAAAGTAAATACATTTAATAAAAAATCCTAGTCTCGGGTGTTCTGTCACAGCAACAGAAAATAGACAAAGACAAAAATGTGTCTCATTAGGGTCTACCCCATTATCAAAGTTTCTTCTCTCTGTCTGCACTCTCAGGACAGAAAACACAAGCTCTCTTTCCCACAAATCTGTCACTCCAACCTGTACACCCCATATGACTGCAGTCCATGCACTGGGACTGTCACGTACCCGAGTAGGGGCAGAATGGTACTTGCTTCATCCAAATGCTCTAAGGAATGTATAGTGATACCTCCAGCTTGGGCAAGCACAACTGCCACCACATCTGGCCACATGGCACCATAGTATGGATGTACCTACCCTAGCTCTTCCTGAGTTCACACCCAAGGGTCTGCTGGAGATGGAAGCCAGCTGAAATAGCTAACTGAGAATAAGACAGCATATGCAGGGACGGAGGTGGCTCTGAGCGAATGCGTGGGGAGCAGATGAAGTCTTGAGTGAACGGCTATGTCCATGTCAATGACACAGTGTCTCAGACCCCTGAGAATTGGCAGAGCCTTCCCCAGGCCAGACTCAGGGAAGTGACAATGCCTCCCTCTGATTGGGTGTGCAGATGTTGGCAGTGTGTAAAAATCCAGCAACTGAAGCTTCCTCCTCCTGATGACTGCAACCTGATTCTGCTCCCCTACAGAGGCCTTCGACCAAAACTAGCTAATCCCTTCTCTTGTGCTGTACATGAGAAGTGTGCTGAAGTTCCTAATTGTGTAGTGGGTGCCCTCTCCAGCCCATCTGCCCACAGCTTCTGTGTGTGTGTCAGGGAGTGTGAATGTGTGTGTGTGGGGGGGAAGTGTGGGTGTGTGTCAGGGAGTGTGTGTATGAGTGAGTGTGGGTGTGTGTGTGGGTGGGTGGGTGGGTGTGTAATTTTTCATTTCTTTATTGCCTCAGTCAGGTTTCCAAGACCAAGCCATGATGGACACAGTGAGCAAGGGCACTCAAGTCTTGGAGACAGGACAGTTGCAAACTGAACTAAGAAGGTGAGGGGTGTAGAAGGCCAAAGCACAAAAGCTCAGGCTCCACCCCCTACTTCCCCCTCCACCCCCGGGGGGTGGGGGCAACGGGTCCATCAGACATCAGTCATCAAATGAAATGTAAAGGAAACTAAAAATTGAGAAGAGTGATAACAGCTAATTTCACTGCGAACCCAAGGTCCTCCAAGGGCACTTGCAACCTGCTCATGAAGCCAGCACTGATCTGACCCTCTACTCCCTGTCCCTGCACACTGGGTACATCTGCTACCCCATCTTGTTTCCTGTGGTCTGGCACAGAGCCTGGTACATCTCATCCAGCCACTGTCCCAACCTAACCCTCCTTCACTTTCTCTGTGATAGATTCTCTCCCTGACATCACAAATACTTGGTACCATATTTCTCTGACCCATCTGCCCTAAGGGCCAGTACACACCCTTTCCCACTTACCAAACCTGTCACATACTAAATTGCTGGCTTTCTTGCCTGTAATATTTTCCTTGTCTTTGCTCATATGTGCCCCCCACAGAGAAGCTTAGCATGGGGTATTTGTTGTCCATTAGCTGTTTTAATGTTTGGCTGGAACTAGAGTTTTGAAGTAGAGCCTATTCTGGTACACATACATTTACCCATGAACTCTGCAATGTTCAACATATCACTCTAGAAAGATCTAGTGCATGATCAGGACTTCATTTGGACATGTTTTCTCCAAAGAATAGTGTCCAAAGTTAAAGACTTCAAGCCAGCACAGTGTCGTTTCCCCAACCCTTTAAAAATGCCCTAGTGGGCATTACCAGGTAGAGGTACAGTGCCAAGAACTGTTCTCTAAAAGGAGTTTTCCCAGAGTTGAAAAGAACCAGGATACGTGTAAGGCGCGGGGAAGAAAAGCAGCATGTTGTGGTGACTAAGGGCCAAGACAGATCTGGAGTCAGCCTGCTGCTGGCATATCCCTAAACCTCCAGGGATCCTGTGTCTTCCCTGGAATAAAGATGCTGTTTACAGTATCTGTTCTACAGGGCAACTCCCAGGAACAACTGACCAATTCCTTGGCCTAGGACACTGAGGGAACTCAAAATCAAAAATCATTGGTTGATGAAAATCTCCATCCCAGCATAGGCTAATTAGCTACTGGGCACCCCATTTGGTGAGTGGACACAGTAGAGAACTCAGACAACATCTTTCCTTTATTTCCCTCCTAACAGGGCACCATCAATGGCAGAGTGAAATTTGGGCTGTCACTTCATGATCAGACTATGAAAGATCTGAGGGTCACGATGAGAACTCTAGGCTTTCCCTTGCAAATAGATCAAGCAGGCATCTTTCCAACTACTGAGAAAGTGGGGCACACTTAATAATTACACCAGGCAAGAGGTGTAAATCTTGATATGCCAGGCAAGCCAGGCATTTACCAATAGTACAATCACCCCTAAATTCAAAGAACTGTTTCTGCCAGAGACTACCACTCCAGGTCATGAGAGATGCTTTGTTTTGTTGACAATGAGCCTTGATTGGAGAACTGAGAATAGTTCAAATTCACTGAGTCTGGTTATCAAACACATGGGGCTGATAAGGCCCAGCTCTGCCTCTGGGAGGCCTCATTAGGCTGGTGAAATAAGACACAGGGGAATACATGCACAAAACCCCACAATCTGACCACAAAATGAAACAATAAAGCCAAATGCAGCTCTTCACAGCACAGCACGTGGTATGATTCACATAAGCCAAAGAACACTGAGTGTGCTGGGCAAGTAACCCATTCCAAGAGAAAAAAATGTGACAGACAATTGTAAAAGCTGATAAAGACTATCGTCCTTGGTTTTGAGATATCCCTAAAAGCAAAGAAAATTCTACCATCTAATTCTTTTCTATTTTCACTTTCTGGATAACCCTCAGACCCTCCAGTTTAACCTTTTAGC
>CABHPR010111520.1:0-16450 GCA_902168415.1 Peromyscus melanophrys
TGTCCTGGGCTGCAGAGTGAGACCCTGTCTCAAAGAAAAAAAGAAGGTTGGGTTTGATAATGTCACATATTAATTAAGAACATTTCCTTATACTTTATAAGGTACTGCCAATTTTGCATTTAGTGTGAGTAAAGAACCTATGCTTTGCTTGTATGATCCATAAATTTGCCTTTGTTTCTGCTTTGGGTCCAAGGACATTCCATTTTGAGAGACAACCAAGGGTACATGCCAAATATTTAGTAACTCAAGGTGTAATCACCAAGCTTTAGAATGGAGCAGGAGATTAAAGCTGCCGCAAAAGGCCTTCAGGCCATCTGTGACCAGGCCATGGTGGAGTGGGCCTTTTTCTCCTTATTAATTTGCTTCATTTTAAATAGTGTAGCAATTGTTTTAATTAGCATATTTGATACTCACAAAGGAAATAATAGTAATGAAAAACAAGTCTTTACTAGTTATACATGTTAAAAAAGAGTCTTAGTAAGTGTTGATAAGGATAACTATTTTTTTTGTTTGTTTTTTGAGATAAGGTTTCTCTGTGTAGCTTTGGGACCTTCCCTGGAACTCACTCTGTAGCCTAGGCTGACCTTGAACTCACAGAGATCATCTGCCTCTACCTTCCCGAGTGCTAGGATTAATGGCATGTGCCACCACTGCCCATCTAAGGATAACTATTTTACTTAAACAGTGCCTTCACTGGACCACAACTCCAGTATCAGAAAAATAGATAACACATTCCAAGGCTAGGCTGTAGTTTGCAATGAAAGAACTTATAAAATGTTTACCAAGATGAATTAACAAAAGGCATGAACAGTCAACATCCTGGATTCTCTCTACAGAGTTTTTCTGCACCGAGAGAGGGTGGGGGGAGAGGGAAAGTCAATCTTTGTTAGTAATCCAAGGAAAAGCCCATCCCTGAGAAGTGAGGATTAAATGCAGTTCCAGTGGGTAGAAGCCCCAGGGTGACTGAGCCTGTGTGTCTGCTCTCAGGTGACTGATTTTGGCTTGGCAGTTAGGAAGCATGGCTCCAGGAGTGAAAGCATGATGCAGACCACATGTGGCACTCCTATCTATATGGGTAAGTGAGAAGACTTGAAAAAGTTAGAACACCTGAAGGTGTGGTAGCCCAAACCTGTAATCTCAGCATTCAGGAGGCTGAGACAGGATTGCCATAGGCTACATATTTAGATAATCACATGCCAATGAGTCCACAACACTTATTACCCTGTCTGTCTCCACCATCTCCCCTCTCACGTCCCAGGAATTCCCAGTGCTTTCCATCACAAACTCAGCTGTGCTTGAGTCATACAGTGCACGCGTGTGTCTTCTGTTCCACAGAACGACTTTGCTATTTTATGCTTGTTGTTGTATCAGTGGTTTATCTGTTTTTGTTGCTGAAAAGTACACTTTGTTCATTGCTTTGCTTTTTTTTTTTTTGCCTACTTGATGCATAAAGTTTTCAAATTGTTTTATCTTACTTGGGAAAAGGCTACTTTAGATTCTGTTCATATCCTCCCATTGGCAAAAGACATCTGGTCTGTAGTTACATGGGGAAAATATATCCAGGCACCCTGAGTTTTATGCCTGCTTATTAGTTGTCTACACTGATAACAAGTGAGAGAACAAGAGGGAAGACAGATGGTTTGCGGAGCTTTGCTGACTTCCTAAATGGCTCCTTGGCACAGATATTCTGGCTTCTGCCTCCCTGAGGGCTGGGATGACAGTGCAAGTAGAAATGCCCCTGATAATTAGGAAGACTCGGAAAAAAGTGGAGGCCAGGAGTCCTGGTCCCTGCTGCGCGTGCGGTGCAGCAGGAAGGCAGCCCTCACTGAATCTCACCTCGGAATTCGCCTTCATGACAGACCGTTCCATGGAACAACTTGCACTTTGCTGGTTCTGTATTTAAAGTTTTGCATGCAGTTAAAGACTGCAAGCACACACAATAATTGCAAAAAGAGGAATGCTGTCAATTTTCAATTATTTGGAGACAGATTATTCAATTTGTGAAGCGTTATAGCTTAGCCATTTCTCATTCTCCTGTGTATCTTTTGGCTTCTTTTGGTTCTTTTTTCATTCCTTTAGTCATGGAGAGTGGGGAAAACAAAATTCCATTTGTTTTTAGTAGTTGTTACGAAAGAGTGTGTGTGCGTGCACGCTCAAGTGTGTGCACTCACCTGTGAGGGCATACATGCAAATGGACAGTGTGTTAGTGGAGGAGACTGGGAGCCCTTTCTCAATAAGCACACAGCTTTCCCATAGGAAACACTCCAGAGTGTGCAACTACAGTCAAGTCTCCATGTTTTCCACCTTCATTGACAGAGGGCATCAGCCCTGCAGGACTGGCTCATAGGATTCTGAACACAATTTATTATGCAAAAACACTTAGTAAATTTTAATGTTCTTTTGAAATCTATACATGTATCTTAGTTTTGTGTTTGTGACTGTGTTTTCTTTTTCTTTAAAGAAAGATATCCATTTGAAAAAGTAAAGATCTATTCCTCAGTATCATATTGGCTTTTTAAAAAGCCAGCCACTATAAAGCAAAACCCTAAAACCTCATCTTTAAAGCGTGTGCCATCTTAAGGTTAAAGGCACAGTGCTGCTTTGAGAGGCTGTTTGAAGGGACCCTGTTGTGACAATCAGAGAGCACCGAATTGAGTCACACATACTTGGACCCTCATCCTGCATTGGGACTCATTGATGTTTTGACCCAGTCTGATGTGAGCGTGCTTTCTATCTCAGTTTTCTTACCTAGAAAATGTGGGAAATAATATATATTCTGTCATAATAGTGCTATGATATAATAATTATTATTATCATTATTCTACTGAAGTGATTCATAACCACAATATTAGCTTTTCTATGAATTCAGATTTGTAAATATTGGCCTTGATTTAAATAATATTTACTTAAGTTGTATGTTTCCTTCTATTTGGGGGATAGTCTAAGATATTCTTGTCTTCTAACTACACAAACTTTGTAAAATCACTTAATCATTTCACAGGAATAAAGAACTGCACATTTAGCCACGCAGCTTATGCCATTGTCCCATTAGGAGCTGATTGATAGGAGGGAGAGTTTGGTGACATCAGTTGGAAGGCCTGTACATTATTCATTCAGCATCTGCTGTTGGCTCTTTTTTTCCCCTCTGGAGGAATAAATTACAACACATCAGCACGTATTTCATGCTTTGTATTTAAGCAATTAAAAGTCATTTATTGTATTATTAATATTATTTTATCTCTGCTTACTTGGCAGCCCCAGAGGTTATCAATGCCCATGAGTACAGCCAGCAGTGCGACATTTGGAGCATAGGTGTCATAATGTACCTTTTGTAAGTAGCCTGTTGAATGTCCCGTGTAAATAAAAGGGAAGTCTCTGATTGACATAGATTTTAAATTAAAACTAAACAATGTATTTTTAAAGGTGTCATTTAAAATCCAAATCAGGGTGCTGCCCGGAGTGCTTTCTCACTAGTTTTCAGGATCATCTCCTAAGTATTTATTTAATGCTATACATTCACAATGTTCAGTTTTGCTTTGCACTGATCTACAAATGCAAGAGTGTCCCACATAATCCAAACTAAGTGGAAATCTGTCCTTCCTGATCCCCTGCCGCAGCTTAGAGCTTCACCTGTACCCATCAGGAACAGGGAAGTAGGGCCACCTAGCCTTAGAGCTGCCCACATGTACAGGCATGGTTAGGTCGAGGTTGCTTCAGGATTTAGAGTGTTTTGTATTTCCCAGTTCCCTGGGCACTGTGAAAGCCTCAGGAATTCTTGCTCTTCCTTCCCTCTTGCTCTCATGATTCAATCAAATCCTAAATCCTGGAACATTTACCTGTGAAGTGTTCTCACCTATTCCTGGTGAGAACCCAGTCTTCTCTCTTTGGCCTTGTCATTTCAAGATCTCTCTGGCTGTCTTCCTGCTTCTGTTCATCCTCCACTTCATCTGCTATTTACACTGCTCGCGGATTATTGTCTGCATCATACTCCTTCTGGACTAAAGCCCTCTAGATCCATCTGACACATTAGTGTGACTTGGCAGACCATTCACAACCTCACTCTAGCTCTCTTTTCCAGGCTTGGGCTGCCTATGTGTTTTCATGTACCTGCCTTTCGCTGTGATGACTCTAGGCTACTCTTTATTACTCACGTTCTGCATTGCACGTTGTGTGTATGATTTATGTGTGCATGCACAAATGTGTGTGCCATGAGTGCTTACTTTTTTTTCCTCTGTGAACTTTTCTCATAGGTTGGCCAAATACTAAAGCTTTCTGTTTTCCTCTTACCTTACCACAGAAAATATATATTTATTATGTATAAACTTTTTCTTCATTTAACAGAGGATTTAAGGCATCATTTTAAAAAATCATACAAAACATAACACTCAAATAAAAACAATATGGCTGGGTAGTTAGTTGGTGAAATGCCTGCCCAGCACACGAGAGTTGCTGGTTTGATCCCTAGCACTGCATATACCAGGTGTGGTGGTTCATGCCTACAACTTCAGCACTAGGGAAATGGAGGCAGGAGATCAGATCTTAAAGGTCACCCTTGGCTACATAGTCTGCTCCAGGCCACATGAGACTGTCTCAATATGACAATAACAGTACTAATATAGAAATATGTAAGCAGTAAGTTTTGTCTGTACATGTGTGCCTTTGATAGCACTCACTGTAATGTATGAACAATAACATTTTTTTTCTTTTGGTTTTTTGAGACAGGATTTCTTTATGTCACATTCCTGGCTGTCCTTAAACTCCCTTTGTAGACCAGGCTGGCCTCGAACTCACAGAGATCTGCCTGCCTCTGCCTCCCAAGTGCTGGGACTATAGGCATGCACCTCAACCTCCCGGTGAATAATAACACTTTTAAAAACCAAATTACATGGTAATATTACAATATTCTATTTATCGTATCTATTTTCTTTGTTTTAAGTTCTGTGAAAGACAGTTCAAATTATTCATCTTTGCATCCCTGGCATCTGATACAACAGTCAGCCCATATTCAGTGCTCAATTCACTTGTTAAATTGAATTAAGTGAATTTTTAAGAGGTGTTCTGAAAAGTTAGTGACCATTGTTGTGTCTTTGGGTGACTCTGAATACTTTAATGTCAATGCAACATTAGTTTTATGGTCATGTTGGAGATTTTGCTGTGCACTACCTCTTCCATATCGTGTCTAAATACTAACATCACTGTAGTTCCATCTTCACAGTTGTGTGAAATGGGATACACAGGCAGTAGAAGCCAGATGATGTGACTGCGGCTGTAACTGGGTTGGTCCACATGCGTCATTGCTTAGACAGCGTAAAGTATGAATGGATTCATAAAGCTTTGTGCCGATTAGAATCATGGGGCAAAAATCCTGAGTTTAGTCTTTAATTAACATGTAACTATTTAAATAAATCTTTTATACTCTTAAGACTGTCTTCAAAAGTCCCTATTAATCTGCATAATGAATCATCTACACAATCCATATGGTGCTTGCTACTCTTTGAATTTGCTGTTAAGGAAAGCAAGTGTATTAGATACCTTTCATTTTTTCCCTTTTTCTTAAGTATCTAATTTGAATGTTTCTGCTCCAGAGTGTGGTTGCACATCATTGTAATGGTGTCTTCCTTTCTTCACAGAAGATTCTCACTTAGCTCACCAATGCCTACCCATTAATCTGTTTGAGCCTTGTGGCACTAGAAATAATTCTCTTCACCCTGAGCACAGTACCTTCTCCATAAGGGCTACTTCATTGTTTATCAGTTAACTCAGATTCCTTTCTACTTAATTGAACAATGATAACATACTTTCTGAAGGTGAAATTAACATAAATAAATGCTCTCTATGGTTCCTATCCTGTGCTGTCCTGATTCCTATGAATGCAGCAGAAAACAATAGGAAGCTTTAAGAGGCATTTTTCACGTCTTGGATTCCTATTTTGGACGTGCTAGGAAATTGCTGTCATAAAGTTCCATATGCTGCTGATTGACCAACCATTAGATACATTTTGCGTAAATAAAATTGCAAAGGACAGAAAAAAAGTGGAAAATTTAAAATGTAGCCCTTAAGCTATAGTCGCTTGCAGAGGCTGCTAAGAGATTGGGAGCCATGCATATCACTGCTTGATAACAGGCTCAATGAGCTGGGCCTTAGCTGGCCTGAACTTGTTATAATAGATAGTAAGTGTCCATACAACCATTTTTCTGGTTATTTCCTTTTTGTGTTCTATGGCTTTTAAAATTCCATTTTAAAACTAAGCAATAGTAAACCAAGTAAGAAGAAAGAAGTGTCAGAATGAGCTTGAGAAATAAAAAGTATTAAAGTAAGAATTTGTAGGACAGCTTGACAAATCCTGATCCCCTAACAAGAAGCTCTTGCAGGAGAAGCTCTCTGCTCCAGACTGTGTCCTTGACTGCTGGTTCCTTCATTTTCATTGTCATTGTCATAAAATACCAAATTTTAGCTTGGTCAGAAAATGTTCACAGTTGGATTTTTAAAATAAAACTTAGAAAATATAACTGAAGAAAGTCAGTAAAAATATAAAATGTGAAAGACTTAGGCTTTATTATACTGAGAACTGACTGCACCTTGGCAAGTATGATGGAATAATGCCATTTTGTTTTTAGTAAAGATGGAAGGTCTATGCCTGAGAGTTGAGGCATTGACATGCCAAGCTGACTTTGCAGTGTCACCTTCTGCCTGGGTCTCCCTGGACATAACCTTCTGGTTGTCTTTAGATGTTGGGGTTGTTGTTGATGACTATGTTAACATTTACTGAGAATGTGCCCTGAGGCACCGAACTCAACTCGGAAGTATACTGTTATAGTTCTGGCCTGGATCAGCTAATGACTCAGCTTGATTGGCTTGCCCCAAGCTCTGCTGAAAAGAAGCCAACACAATAGTCCTTGTGTTATAGATGCAGGAAGGCCCATGCTTGCTTTACCCATGGTGCTTGGGCTGTACTGCTGTTGGCTTTGTGTTTACCCAGTGTCTACCCTTTCTCACTGATGATTTTCATCCTGACCTTCCTTTCAATACTATTGTGGAAGATACAGTTGTGCCTGTTTTAATCCCTTTCAGCTTTGGCTCAGAACCTACAGAAATTCCCAGGGTTATTCTTTGGTTTTATTTTATTGTTACCATTACTAACAGTTGATATATTATTTACCACAGACAAAACTCTTGCCTGGACATTAAACTCTTATGAGTGTTGACAGTCTTTGATAACCCTTTATGAGCTCCCATAATCCGGTGTACAATATGGATTTTAAGTGGCGACCTCCCTTTGCTCATGCTACTGTCTCTCTGCACTCAACCCTCGCACACCTTCCTGCACTGTAACCCTTAATCCTAGTGTTCCCCCCCCCCCCCCCCGCAGAAGCCTGGGGCATTTGCAGGTCTGAGTGCACTGACCTATGCACTGAGATGAGACCAGCACTGAGCTGGATGGCCCTATTGCTTCCACTCTCCAGCCAGAGAGGCACCTTCTCTTCTTCCATCCATTACTTACCTGCAAAGCATCACTGCTTCCAAGTCCCACAGAAAGTTAATCTTTAGTGATCTTATGTTGAAAACATTTGAACAAATGACTGCCTTTGTTTAGACTGTGTGGAGAGCCACCCTTTTTGGCAAGCTCGGAAGAAAAGCTCTTTGAATTAATAAAAAAGGGAGAGCTACGATTTGAACATCCAATCTGGGATTCCATAAGTGATTCTGGTGAGTATGGATTTGTTGTTATTTACTAAAGCAAACAATTAATATAAGGAAATTGGCCACTAATAAAACCTTTGTAAATCTCTGGTTAATCATAAATTCTACTTTAGAATTAAATGATATTTGCTCGTGGAAATAGTGATACCTTCACTGTGACTGTTCATGGTCCATGCTTCCAGAAACAAAACAAAAGAAAACAAAAAATACCAATTAAAAAATTAAAGTGGAAACTTGCTGCTGTGTGCCCAACTTTCACTAGAAATCATTAATCCGGGTAACCCAGCAACAGAAGTTATTCAACTTCTATTTCTTTTAGGTTTATATATTGATTAGGTTTATGTATTGATTTGTGTTATGCAACCATAACCTAAATAAATGGGAAATGAACAATTTTTGTTTTGATTTGTTTTTGTTAGTGGTTTTGGGGGGTGTAGAGTCTCTCTCTGAGTTGTCTCAATTTTTTGGCTGTCTCAAATGTGTGTACTTGAACAACCCTCCTGCCACAGCCTCTCAAGTAGCTGGGGCTACCAGCCTGTGCCACCATGTGCAGCCGATGTGTGCCATTAACTGAAGTTATGAGAAATAAGATTTCAAAGTTTTCTCCCCTTTGTTTGCAGCAAAAAATGTTTTGAAACAACTTATGAAAGTAGATCCTGCTCACAGAATCACAGCTAAGGAACTTCTAGATAACCAATGGTTGACAGTAAGTTATGATACTCCTTTTTAAAAAACTTTTTTTCTGACATCACTCATTTTACATGGTCTTGTAGTCTTGAAATAGTCAATTAGTTCCATCTTCTGACAAGTTAAAAAGGAGTAGTGAGTCTTGACCCATTTCTGAAATGGGCAATTCCAAATGGTTGTGACTGTCGCCACAGTTGCTTGTATGTATTTATAGACATTCAAATGAACTTTGTTCTTGTCACAGAGGCTTCATGGCCAGGAGAAGGGAGCTGAGAAATGTCTTATGAAACCAATGCAGAGTGAGGCAGTCCGGACAGGTTCCAGATGTAAAGCTCTAGAACCAGTTATAGCTCACTCAGCTCTTTGAGTCCAGAGAGTCTTTGGGGGACCTTGGAAAACATGTTTCCAAATGCTTTGTTACCTAGGCTGAAATATTTAGTCTGTTTATTTGCATGTTGCTATCCGCCATTAGACTTCAGACCTTGGTGCAGACACTTTGGCCTCTACATTCCTCGCCAGAACAGGACCCAGTCATAGCGGGAACTTGGGCAGTCTTTACCTGGAAACACTGCTATCTAGTTAAGTGTGTGTGTGTTTTCCCCAGTTTTCTGTGTTAGTCACCATTGACATCTAATGAGATGTGAAGGAAGCATGTGGTATCTCCTAAATGGAGTAGGCATGGTGTTCTTCATGCCTTTCCTCTTTCCTGGTGACTGGAATTCGATGGCTAGTGATTGAGTAGCCATGCTGGACAACAAAGCAGAACTACAAACTGGGGTTGATAAACAACAATAAAACTCAGGGCACCAGGGCTTATAGTTTACAAAGTCACCATGCCAATTCATTCCAGAAATTTTTTGTTTTACAAGAAAGTAAATTTCTTCTATCTTTAGGGCACTTTGGAATATGCAAGCAAGCCTAATCCTAGTTATTATAATTTTCAATAAACAGTGAATTACTGAATAACGAATGATTTCTTTTGAGTGCACAATTCACTGTCATTAGGTCCATAGAGGTCATAAGAAAAGTCCAAGACTTGATATTAGAAGTTACTAGCATTATATGAGCTCATTATTGACAGTATTCACTAAAAATTAAATGTATATTTAGCTAGACACTGTTTTAAATACCAAGGACCCAAATACAATTATATTCGAAATGAAAATTATTTGTGTAGTTATATTCTTAAAGCCATTCCAGGCATTATGTGGGCAATGACTTAGAGAAAGAGAAGTTGGTAAATATTGAGGTATCATTTCTGAGAGCTGGTGGCAGTTTAGATATGATAGTAACAACAGAAACAAAGAAAAACACATGTGAGATACAGGATTTAGAAGTGTGAATGAAAGGGCTGTGGCTATAGCTCAGCAGTAGGGTACTTGTGTAGCATGCCAAAGCCCTGGGTTTGTTTGATCTTGAGCACTGGAGAAAAAGAAAGAGAGAGATGGCAGAGGGGTGAGGAAATGAGAATCACAGATTTGATGATGAATTGCATGAATAATAAAGACATGGGAGAAATACTGAATGAAATCTAGATTTTGCATCAACTGGTTGAACAGTGGTTCCATTTATTGACATGCAGACAGCTATGGAAAAGTAGATTCTCCTTATAGGATATGGGTGGTGAGTCAAAAGCTCTGAATTAGGTGTGGTAAGTTTAAAATGCCATGTGATAGGAAAGTAGATGTGTCAAATAGATAAGTAGTTATAGGTCTGAAACTGGAATTATAAACTGGAGAGTCATGAGTACATAGATGCCATGTAAAACCACCAGGCTTAAGAGATAAATTAAGAATCATGGAAAGACAGAAGAGGCCTCACAACATGCTTTTAACACTATAACATCTAGAAGAGACCCAGATAAATTTAGATGCCATAAATATATTGTGGTATCAGTTTTAAAAATCTCTAATTTTCTTTTTGCAATTTTGAAACATTTCTTTGAACAACAATTCTTTTTCTTTAAGGCTAAAACATAGTTTTCTCTCAGGAATGTAGTATATCTGCCCTCTTCTGTAACTATTTTGATCTCTTCTAGGATTCTATTCTGTAATTATTTCTGGCCTAGCAGCGAGATCACTGTAAAAAGTATGGAGTAGATCTGTAGTAGAGGAAAATAAAAAGTTGTAAAACAGATGGCGTGCTTTAGAAATTTGTCTTTTCAGCATCACACAACATTCGGGTTTGGCCATTTAATTATTTGTTTTCTAATTAGTACAGCTTTATTTCTGGCTTTGGTCATTTTTCCAGAAGTCTCCATTTTCAAGTCTCTAGCATTTGTCTCTCTGAAGTCTTTGCCAAATGGATAGAAAGTGACAGATATTGTGTGCTATATTGGACTCTCCTAAGTTCAGTGCATGAAATTTAGAATGCTGGCATTTGACAAGCTTCTGAAAGGCATGACTGGTCTCTCCCCAACACTTGAAGTCTCCCTTCCTGTAATTCCTGTACTCTGTTTGAAACAGTCTAAAGTGAGCAAGATGACTCCCTCAGAGCCTCGCCACTTCGTATCAGAGCCTGCTTTTCTCAATACCTAATGCTTGGTAACATTTTCTTTTCAAAGAGCTTTATTGGACAAAATGTCTCTAGTTTAGCCTATGTATTGTGCATTTTGAAGCATGGTATATATCTTAAAAGTATTCCAAGAAAAAGAATTTTTTTCTCTATACATTTAAGTGAACAGAATTTCAAATAAACACTAAGTACTGCCATGGCTTCAAAAGCTGAATGGCAGATGTGAAGAAAAGCAGCTGAGGTACCATCAGCAGGGCAGGTTTGAAGAGGCCCCCTCTGGCTGGGGATGCACCGCTATTTTCTACCCACAGCCCCCCCTTCCTCTTTCCTGTCATCATCAGGTCAGGAGACAGGCACTTCTTACTAGACTTTGTGGGTGACCTCTCACTTTCTTCAAGTCCCTAGGTCACAGGCTAACACTAAGAATTTACATTTTTAGAACACATCTCTGAGGAATTTCTTCTGACCTCTTATATTTTGAGACCACTGGCATAAAGAGAATGTATATTAGGAAAATTATTTTTCTTCTGTGGCTTATAAAAAGACAGCTTCTAGTTCTGGGCTTTACTAGAATTTTTCATACCTGGGTAAATCGTTCAGCATGTTTTTAAATACATGTCGTTACATCACAGACCCACTAGCGTCACTAGCCCCTCCCTCCCCTAGAAACCCGGCCCAGTCGCGCTGTGGCTCTCTCTCTGTCTCTGGGATGCAGAGTTGGTAAGCAAGGATGCTGTGCTATGGCCTTGCAGTCTCCCCCTCCTGCAGCTACAGGATAAATCTGTGGTCCTACGTAGTCCTGCCCCTGTGCCCTTGACTTGTAGGCCAGCCTAGATCATGAAGCTTGTCCACACCTCTACCCCCTGAAAATAGAGGAGTCAGAAACTCCCTTTGTTCTTTGGAACTGAAGGATATGTCTGTCCCTTCAGGCCCCTGTCACGCTATACATGGTGGTTCTCCTAATGCATCTTCTCTTGAAGAGAAGACTGTTTTCAAGGCCTCATTGTGCTGCCTCTGGTCCTGACGCTCTGTCTCTTCTAATGTTCTCCCACTGGACCATGTCTGTCAATGGTTGTGAGGCCCTTTCCTACAAAAGTTCACCCTCATGGGTCATTATGTGTCAGCTCCTTACTACAAACTTTCTTTTCTTTCTTCACCGCTTAGCACTCACCACATGTCAGTCTCTGCTAGATAATGAAAAATGTAGCGTACATAAAAGGCATGATTTCTGACATGAGGAACTTACAGCCTAGTAAGAAAGCAAGTCGCTCATAACTTGCAATGCAAGGAAGAAGACACGGAATTTTAGGTGGTCAGAAGTAGAGGGATAGGTGTTATGGAGCCAGGAAGTTCAATCTGAAGGGCAGGTAAGGTGCTGAAGGAAATGAGTGGGAAAGGAAACCAGGGAAGTAAAGAGAGCTGTGAAGGGATTTAACCCCAAATCAAAGAGTTTTACCTTCACTCTGTAGTGAAGAGCAATTGTGTGTGAGGCCGACTCGCTAAGGCGGCTTATTTTAAATGAGTCAATATCCATTTAAATATTGGCCCTGATCTTAACAAGTATCCTTTGACCTTACATTTTCAGGAACTTTCAGGATACAAAGATGAACAACACAATCTCGCCTATAAGCCGTTGCCCATGAGTTGAAGTATGCACTTTGCTCTGAGGCCACACTCTGCAGAGGCACTGGTGACCACGGTTCAGGGCCAGTTCCCAGATAGTTTCTCCCATTGTGCAAACAGGGCCCTTGTTCATTAATTTACAAATTGTTATTCAAGTTTTAGCTATTAGCTTTTGACCTTTAGCCTTGATAGACACACCCATAAGAGGATGGAAATGTTATGGCGCCTAACTAATTGTGGGCTATTTTTTTTCCTCCTATATATTTTCATCCTAAACATTTTAGATTCCTTCTGCCATTCTACTACACAGTTTCTCTTGAATTCTAAATTATCTTATCCATACATATGCATGCATATATGAATATGTTGTTGCATCCCTAATTAATGAAACTTTCAATAAAATTATGTTAGGAAGCGTGAATGAACTAGGACACAAGACTTAGCCAGTATTCAGTTATTGATACAAATGAAAAAATGAAACAGATATTTATTGAATAACTGCTATATACTGAAGGGGACCTGTGGGCCAGTCTCTGCCTGTGGGTTCTCCACAGTCTAATAAAGGATTTAAAGCAAGACACAGGCAGATCTTGTAAGGGGAATCGTACATCCTACTGGTCAGCAGTAGTATGCAATGAGAATAACTGGGATAGTATTTTAAGTTCACCAAGGGAAAAATAACTTTAAACCTAAAATTTTATATTCATCCAAATGGTCATTGACATGAAAAGAAATAGTGAAAGTATTTTTAAATAAGCAAGACCTCAGAGAGTCCAGCACAGAGGCCCACACTTAGCACACTTGATGGAAATGTTGAAAGGAGCTGCATGCACGGGTGTCTTTACACACCTTGTATAAGGGTTATTGATGTCTTAAGCAAAACAAGAAACAATGCCAAAGAAAAGAAAATATGCTCATAATAATCCAGAATTCAAAGTTCAGATAATATGAATGTCATCTCAACATTAGGAGCGCTGGGGAGGGAGTGAAAACATGGACTCTCGTGAAGCTGAAAAAGAAGACTACATAGATATTGGAGTTTAAAGTACTGAAGGATTAAAAGGAGACACATGGCGGACCAGTTGAAATAATAAACTCAGATGATAGGAGCATGTCCAAATTTAGAGATAATTATAAACAAATTGATTTAAATGTCCATTTTAAGATATAGTCTCAAAGTGAATTTTAAAAATTTAGCTACTTATAAGAAACACATTTGTTTTAATCTTTTACTAAATTTGTTCTTTGACTATTCCATACGTGTGTGTAGGTAATTCATTCTGATTCCCTGAACTTAAAATTTCAGAGGAAAAAAGCCTCACAGAGTAAACCAAGATAAAATAATTGGAAAAGAGTGGAAACCAGCCAAGGATGCAAAGCAGAAGAGAGCCTGGCAAGGGCAATCTTTTAAAGGAAAAGCAAAATAGAGAAACTATTAAGAAATGTATTTATTTTATTTGTATGAGTGTTTTTCCTGCATGAATATCTGTGTGCTGTGTGTATGCATCCATATGGTGGCGCACATCCCTCTGGAACTCGAGTTCCAGGGGATATAACACCCTCTTCTGACTTCCTGGGGCATTATATGCATGTGGTACACATACCTACAAGCGGGCAAACAGTTACATACATAAAATAAAATAAATACATCTTTAATGAAAAGTATTTTCTTACAGATTTGTAGTTCTATGTATATTCTGATTATGAACCCTTTGTCATCTATATATAAGCACACACACGAATGCATATATGTGTATATATTTCCCCTTGTCTATTATGTATCTCTTCCACGTCTTACTGCTGTCTTTGGTAAATAATTATAACATTGGTAAAAATTCCATGTATCATTTTTTTCTTGTATAGTTAATAGTCTTTGTGTCCTGCCCAGTAATTTTCTAGCCCCCCACCCCAAGATCATGAAGACAATCTCCTATGTTTCCTCCAGAAGCTTTTCTAGTTTTAGCCTCACATTTAGATCTTTGCTGCATCATGAAGTACTTTCCACAGGTGTTGTAGCGTAGGAATCAAGGTTCATGATTACCCATGATAGGATATACAATGGTCTTGGCAATGTCATTTTGAATGAAAAAAATCTAAGGCCTGATGCTCATTTTATCAAGTTAAAACAGCTAAAGAAAAATTCTACTTAAAATACACATAGGTATCATTAAAATATAAACAAGATCTCAAGGACATGGCAGTCCCCTCAGGAAGACAGGGTAGAGGAAAATCAAGTAGATGGATGCAATTTAGTATCCATTTTCCACTTGTATAGTAGAAATGCATTCCATTATAAATGAGTGAATAAATGAAAGTCAATCTTTGGCTGGATTAATGATAAAAATGCATTTTGAGCAACAAGGATATAAATGCTGTTCCAGTGCACCCAAAGCCCAGGGAAAGGTATTTAGAATCATATAATAAAATAAATCACAAAAATGATTCTGAATGCTCTACCTTCTAAGAATGTAATTAGGTCTTTCTTCATTTTTTGTTGGAAGCAAAGACATAAAGCATCCCACTTCTAAAAGATTTCCCACCAAGTCGTTAGGTTCATTTGCTTCCTGAACACCAACATAGAAACTTTGAACTGTCCTTGGTACTTCAGGGATTAAATATACATATAAAGTGTTACTCTCTCTATATATATATATACATATATAAATATTTATATGTAAATATATAGCTATAATACATTACTTTATATATACACCTATATAAAGTATATATATATATAGAATATATATATATATATATATAAAGTAATAATGAAAATGGTGAGAACTATGCCTTCTTTTTCTTGTGAAGAAGAAAGAAACTGACTTAAGGGGAAAAGCATGAAGAGGATTATTACAAATCCTTGCTCAAGCAGATCAAGGGTCCTGAAACTGATTCCTCAAGCCATCTCTGCCCACACGTCCCTTAGAAAGCCTTCTGTACAGCCAGGTGTGTGCACACCCCAGTTTGAAGAGTGTTGGTTTGAAGTATATTGAGTTTGAAGGCTCAGTTTTACCTCTTAACTAGAAACTCTCGGCTGGCAGTTGGAGATACACCTCTGTAATACAGTAATTTCCCAGGCTCCTACCTCCTGAAGGCTAGGAGTACCAACACTGGCCTCATCCACTCATTTGCTGCTACACTCGTGAGAAATCAATAGGCTGACTGTTTTCAACATGAAGCAGCACACTGCTGCTTACCTTAGTGGCCCCTGTTACCATCTAGGCCATCAGGGTGATTGATCATTTAGTGGTTGTGCAGCTCTCTACAGTTTACACATGCTTCTTCCTGCTGCTTACGTTGCTAATTAGTTCTGTGGAATCCATGGGATTGTCCATGGTAAATGGTTTAAATAGTGAACAAAACAGGAAAACTAACATTCTACCCTCTTCCCTCTCACATTACACAAATAGGTTCATAGTCTGTAAACTGCTCTTTTTCACTTAGTATATACTGGGAAGATTCTCTTAAGAAAAAGTACAATGTTGTATCTCAAAATATGGATGTTCTATTATCTTGTAAAATTCCCCCTATATATATTAAATATGTGAACTGTTTTAGGTCTTTCCTGTTAAAATTATTGGCTCAACAAATGTTCTTGTAAATATAGTTTTGTGCATTATGTTAGCATATCCATAAAATAAATTCTGAATGTTGGAATCGCTTGTCAGAGAGATTATATGTTACACATTTTGATAGGCTATCAATAATTTACCTGCTATAGGAAGGAGGTAAATATGACTCCTTGGGTCTGGAGAGAGAACTCAGCAGTTAAGAGTGCTCATACAGCCCTCACACTGGGCAACTCACAGCCGCCTGTAACTCTAGCTCCCAGAACTACAGTACCCTCTTCTAGACTCTGCTGGACTCTGGAAACCTGAACACACACACACACACACACACACACACACACACACACACACACACA